>JABUQX010056533.1:7500-22894 GCA_015478945.1 Trachelipus rathkii
TTTTATGATCAGAACAATAAAAAGGTATTTCATTTACATGCTTTAAAAAAAAAATTTGCCAAAAATATTCTATACCTAATATAAACTTATTTCTTTTGCATTTTTTAGATTAATTCTTCTCCCAAATACATTCTAGCCTACAATACGATAGGCCTAGCAATTCACATCGAAATCTGAAAAAAGAAATTGGAGGCAGTGATTTGCCAGGTTTATTTTCCTGACGCTAAAAGGGTAATGTGGGTCCGTTAAGGACCCACAATTAGTAAATAATAGGGAAGGGGGCAGAGAATAAAATAGATAAGCCACAATTAATCCATACCTAACACATATTCCAATTACGTGGGCGCTTAAAAAGAGAAGATTTATATAAGGAAAAAGCAGGGGATTCCACAAGACCAATGTGCGCTGAAAGAAAGAGGTACCACAGAGAGCCTTGAGTTTCAAAGTACTTACACAGAATTCATCCGAGAGCAAAGCACCTCTAGTACTAAAAGGTCTACTGCACTTCTGAGGTGAGCCTTAAAGGAAAGGAAGATTATATAAGAAAGAATGCAGGGTAATTCCACAGAAACACGATGTGGTTGGAAAGAAAGCGGTACCGAACAAAGAGAGAGCAAATGAGTTCACGTTACTCGTAATTCTCACACAGATTCATGCGACAGCAAAACAAATTTATCTTACTACGAGGAAAAAGACTTGGAATTCTACAAAACAGATGTGGCTGAAAAGAAAGAGACACCACAAAGAGAGAGAGCCTTGAGTTCACAGTACTCACACAGAATTCATGCCACAGAAAAGCACCTCTAGTACTACAAAGCCTACTGTACTACTGAGGTGGGCCTTAAAGAGAGGAAGATATAAGGAAAAATGTAGGGAATTCCACAGAACAGATGTGGCTGGAAAGAAAGATGTACCACAAAGAGAGAGCCTTGAATTTACAGTACTCACACAGAATTCACGCGACAGCAAAGCATCTCTAGTACTACGAGGGTGACGCAGTGGTTAAGGAATGCGAGAGGTCAACTCTCTCGAGCAGCTGTCGTTGTAATACCTATAGTAGAGAGAGATAGAGTGCCAATGTTGCGTCGAAGAGAAAGAGGGTCAAGGTAGGAAGTTTGAAAGTAAAGGACAGTTTTATTGTCTCTTATTTAGACTCAACCTTAATCCAAAAAAAGGTTTGGAACACCGGAGCGCACCCAAATATGAGAACAGTGCTCCATTCAAGGAAGGATAAGACCCTTATAAACTCTTCATACTCACTCTCCTTTGTACTTGAATTTTTCATCCTTCTACGTTCCATTTTCCAAGGTTATGGGGCCCAGCACTCCCCCTAAATGGCGGGTCCTACGGGATGTAACCTCTTCTACGAATAGGTTACCTAATCAGCAGGCTGGGTGTCAAGTTTGAAGTGGATACCTCAATTAGAAACACCCCTAAATTTATTGGAGAAGAAAAGTGTGGATTATAAGACTTGTTCCAAAACCCATCCTAAAAACTCAAAAAATTTTCCGGTCAACCTGAGCTCAAAAATTTGGTCTCACCGACATCTAGAACACATAACCTTTGACGCATCAAGCATAAAAATTATAACGATTTTAGAGAAAATCTAAGACATGTCGGCATTTGACTTAGATTCTCTGATCCAACGCCTCACCGACCTCAAAAAAAGGCTTCCCCCGACTCAGTAACGCCATAATTCTGACGCCCTCAAGCGTTCAAAGATCTACGACCTTAAAGAAATTTACAATCATGTGGACCAATTGACTTGGTGTGTTCGGTTCATGCAGCCCAACATCGCAAGAAAGTTTTTGAAATAAATAATAAAAAAACATATCATCGAAGAGAAGGAGGGTCAACGGAGTTTGGAAGAAAAGGACAGTTTATTAGTCCTCTTAGCTTTTAGACTCAACCATATCCAAAAGAAGGATGGACGGAACCACCCCAAATATGAAGAACCGGAACTACATACAAGGGCGGAAAAAGACCATTAATGTATACTGGACTAACCTGAGCAGAAGAAAAATTCTCGCAATCCAGAACAAAATTCCCAGCTTCCTTATATATATATATATATATAATAATATATATATATATATATATATATTATATATATATATATATATATATATATATATATATATATTATATATTATATATATATATATATATATATATATATATATATATATAATTATATTATATGATATATATACTATATATATATATATATATATATATATATATATATATATATAAGCAGCAAGAATGTTCTTCTTACTGCTACTTTGTTGTTTTTCTTCAATGTATGCTGATGTAGCAGCTAACAAAATATAAAGATCCAGAAAAGGCAATCTGCGTCCGTACAGACCCAATATTTAGTAAATATACATATATATATATATATCCTATATATATACTATATTATATATTATTCACTGATTATATATATGTATATATATTTTTAGGTGCATACCATAGTTTATATAGATCATTTAATTGCAATAGTTGCTATTAATTAAATATAATATACTTATATATATTTAATATTAAATATTTATATATATATATATATATATATTAATATATATATATAAATATTATATATATATATAATATATATTATTATAATTTATATATATATTAATATATTATGTACATATACTAGCAATATGCACTAAATACTATGCTGCATCATACTATATAATTAAATAGTACACATAGAATTATATACAGTATAAATATAAGTGTCTAACTAAGTATAAAGAGTAACATATGGGTCCGCACGGACCCAGCAGTGGGCGTAACTAAATATCTATTGGAGACAGAGCGACACCCATCCGTCCTCTGCAAGAGCTCACGGCTCACTGATGATATATTGGGCAATATCAAACTTCAACGCAGGAGTATCGATTTTACAGATCGATTATTGAAAAAGCGATTTTTGCTGGGTCCGAAAAGACCCATAGATACCTATTAAGGATTAAATTTTAATGCACTAGGTTGGCACACAAATTTGGCCAACAGAAAGAATTCCTTTAATGTATAATAATATAACAAACAATATTCTTGATGATCCCACTTAAACTATATATGTAATAGTGGTATGTATATATGTATAAGTAGTTATATAACGGTATAGGACTACATGGATATTACTGTTAAATTTTTATAGCTATCTAAACTTCATTCTAATTGGATAACCATAATACAATAGTTTAAGAATGATATTTAAGGAACCTTATCTTTGGCTGCCTTTTTTTATATATATATATATATATTATATAATAATATTATTATTATATAATATTATATATATATATATTATATATATATATATATTATATTATATATATTATTATACATATATATATATATATTAAATAATTAATTTAATTAATTATATATATATATGATATATATATTAATTAATATAATATTATAATATATATATATATATTATATAAATATATATATAATATATACTTATTATATATATTATAATATATATTAATTTATAATCTATATATATATATAATAATATAATATTGATATAAGTAATTACAATATATATATAGTATCTAAGAATATAAATATAGTGAGATTTTAGTATAAATTATATATATATTAATATATATATAACTATATATTAATAATATATTAATATATATATTATAATATATACTTATATATATATTATAAGGGAAAGCGGAAATTATTATTGTTTCATGATATTGAGGTTGAGAATTTTTATTTTATTCTCTTGTACTCAGTATTTTAGTTACAGTTATACATATGTATTATTTTTTTCCGCCTTAGTATTAGTTCGGTTAAATTTTTCATAATTTATGAGGTGGTAATTTTTCGAGAGTATCTCAAACATTATTTATTTTGGATATATATTAATGATCTAAAGCTAAGTAAGATACTCTAATTTAAACTGTTCCTCATTATTATCTTTACAAAATACTCTTACTAGTTCTACTCTTATCATATCTTAGTGAGTGAATTATGCTCCAGTGAGATGGTTATTTATTTATTTTTTAATATTTATTATAATTTTATCATAATAAATTTTATTACTTGACGATATGTATTGGCTGTATTAGTAATACCTAAACACAGCTCCTAGTATATGCCTAGATACTCAATGACTTGAGAATTTTACCTAAGGTATTCGTTAGATACTTTGTAAACGCTTAGTAATATGGAGCGTATAAATTATTGAGTGGTTATATTACTTGTAGCGTGTTGAGTGAGTGAATAGCACCTTTTTATTTTGAGGTCGTGAGTGTACTGAGTTCGTTCGTTGTGAGACTGTTTGAACTCACGATTGTTTCACAATTATTGCTAACCACATGTCTTACGAGATTTTTCATCTAAAAATTCGTTATTAGTGGTTTTTTTTTCAGGCTTGTAGTGTCTTCATAGTTTTATGGTTTCTATATGAAATCAGAATGAGACAGATTTCTAAAGAGAAAGCAGTGGAGGTGGTTAGGCGGTGAATTAGTTCTGGTTTTAGTCAATGAAATTCCCTGGTATTGGTATTGGACAACCCGTTGCTTCTTGAAGCTCAAAACATTTTCTTCTCAGCACAATACAATAGTTTAGGGTTTGAGATTTTCTTAAACGCTCTGTGTGAGTGATGTATGGATGCGGAGAGTTGGCAACGACAATTAACAAAATCAATTCGAACAGACAGGCCTGAGATGCATTAAGCCACGCGGGTGTAGATAGTAGCCGGCCCTAGTAAGTAGGTTGTGAGACATGGCTGGTTAAATGAGACCGCCCCATTTTTGAATAAGAGCGGGAGGAGTAAGGCATGGATCCAAGTAGATCCGTAGAAATGACGTAAAGGAGATTAGAAAATTCAAGTAACATAAATGAGAGTATGAAGAAGTATATAAAGGGTCGTTAGTCCATTGCTTTTAGGTAGAGGGAACGCATGGAGTTGCACGCAATGATATTGGAGGGTGAGCTCAGGAGGATTGACCGAACGAGAGATTGAGATGATGAGATTGATTGAGAGAGATGAAGAGGAGAGAGAGAGAGTGATGCAAAGGGGCATATGCTCGTAATGAAAAATAATACTAAGATGTAAGAGAAAAAGGCCGCAACATGATTAGGTGACTGAGCGTGAAAGTCTGGAGAGAATTAGGGGGACGTTGCAGTAGTTACGTTGCTGTTAAAGGCTTCTTGGGCCAGTCTGGAAGCCCCTCGTCTGTACGCGCTAGGATGTGTCGAGGGAGGGGAACACTGGGAGACAGAAGGTGGAGAGACGAAGTAAGAGAGGTGGCTCTGGAGAGGCTCTATCACTTTCTCCTATAAAAACACTATGAGTGTTGAATTACATGAGAACGAAAGCATGCGGCCGAGACGAGAGTTCTCGGAACGCTACGCATCGGCGATGACGATTAACGAACTTGGAGGTCGTGAAAAGCGCACGTACGCTAGTGACACTACAGAGATGCTGACTAGCATTGTCGACGTTGATTCATGGTTTGCTTTGATGTTACTCGCTCATAATTCAAGGGCTTGGGACGTTCTGTAAGTTGAGTAAGGTTAACATATATTCTTTCATTTTTTCACATGACTAAATCTGTTCTGGTATGGAATTTACCCTATCCATATTTTTATACCTATTTTTATATTAATTTAACTATTCTTTTTTATAAGGTCACTAATATTCGTAGTAATATATATAGGCTTTAGAGTAAGTACTTATATATACTAGAGGTGCTTTCAGTTAGTACCATGTAATTATTATTCTTGTGTGATCGTTAGTCTATCAATGGACTATTACTCATCTTTGGTGGTGATCCTCATCATTATTTACTTTAATTCAACATACCCAACAACTCCTTCTGTTTGAGTGTTAAGGAGAGACATCTTGTCCATAGTATACATATACTACGTTATGTCAGGTTAAGTACAGAAAAAATATATTACTGATTGAGCTACTTTTTTTTCAATATCGAGGTGATCATTTTAATGCGGAAATGGAAGAAGAAATAAAATAGCAATGGGCTTTGGAAAAAAGTATTAGTAATACTACTGCTCAATTACGATGAGTTAGGTTACGATAATTTCCAATGGAAATACGAGAGTGGTTCTGATAAACTGATCAATAATACAAGCGAGCCCGACGAATGGTGAAGAAGCTGAGTGGATGTCATTAGCGAAAGCTACTAGAGAGAGATCAGGTAAATTTGATTCTCTAGTTTCACTAAGTCATTCGACGCTCACGGAGTATTATAGTTGTTATTAAATGAGTGGAGCACATGCAATCGCATGATAGATGCTAATATGAAGCTATCTACCGAGTAGATGACCAAATACTAGGTAGTCTTATTTTTGACTACACGATGAGAGTCAGGAGATTAAGGCTGTGAGTACAAAGTTAGTTTAAAATTAGCACATCAAACAAAAAATGTGTGCATCTTTTCTGTAAGTACACCTTACTCATTTATATATACTCCTTTCACGGGCTAACAAATAAGACTTAAACTACTTATGACATCTGTGTGACAATTAACCGCTAACCTGTAACCTTCGTATAACCTATATATTTAATATAATTATCTATTCCTTACTTTTATATGAGCTCATAACGTATAAGGATTGTTAGTTAAGTGATTATGGTGTATTTAATTTGTATGGGTTATCATTTATATATTTATTTATTTTACTCTCACCGTCTCCATATTTATTACTATATAGTTGGGATAAGTTACTGAAGAGGAGAGAATGGAAATAGAAAATAGTAATAATAATCATTAGCTCAAAACTACTTGAGCTTTACCATATTTATATTATACATTTTTATAGAACTTTCGAATGTATAAATTTTACTGTGACGTCGAATTTATGTAGGCTATGAATTATTATTTTGGGAAAGATAATATTAATAAATATTACTATAAAAATGCAAAAGAAATAAAAGATTTATATAATCTAGCGAAAACATGGATATAAAAAGAATGTTTATTTTTTCAAATTTCATCAAGTTGATTTTTATAAGATAAGAGCATGGATCTTTAAATTATATATCTTCTTCTTCTTGTCTTCGCTGTCCTTCGGCTATGCATTCGCTGCCATACAGCATGTCAATGAAGAAGCCACTCAATTCCATTTATCAAATAGAGCAAAAGCGTAATATATTCAGCCGTAAATAAGCATTATTTTATTATTACTATATAGATATAGGATGGAAATATTTAACTAAAATTTATCGCAATGGTAGATTTACTTTATTAAAAAAATTAAACAATAATATTAATTTTTTTTTTTCTATTTCTCGGACATTAAGATGTTCGCTGCGAAGTTTCTAGTTAAGTTGGTGAAAGCATGGCTACTGCAAATGACCCAATAATCTCTCTTTTGTGAAAATGTCTAAAATGGTTGCGCTAGCGTTTTTCTTTTTAGTAATACATTAAAGGGGGTAGTGGGTCATCTCTTTCCTAAAAGTTTCTTTGTTATAGGTTCTGTAACATTTTTGGAAAAACAGGAGCAAATTAGTGTTATTAGTATCAAATTTAGCAAGTCATAGTGTAGAGGTTCGATAATAGAATACTAAATCATGTTACACTATATTATAGTATATAAGTGGGCATTCTTTTAGAGTGGTGATGGAATGTCTTATGGCAACAAGAGCTTCATAGCTATTAGGGCCTCTTTATTGTGAGCTGACATTCCTGTTTAATTGTATCCGGTAAGTGAGCAATGAGTCTAACTTACCGTTGATATAAAATAATAATATACACATAAGAGACATTTAACTAGAAAACTAGTAATAAGAAAGTATTGAAATATACACTTAACTGAATATTTAAATCATAACGATATTAATTCCAACTAAATACATTAATCATACATATACCCTCAGTAATAGTATACTTCTCAGTTGATGACAGATGTGTGTGTTCGGTGCGTGTGTTCGTGTATTGCGTGTTTTGTTTTCAATCGCATGTGGAGTAGAATTAGGTACACGGGCTTAGGATGTGTTAATTGTTTTTTGGATAGTTTCAGGTGTATAATATAGTAAATAAAACACATCGAGGAGTAGGATAAAAAGAGCTTGACTAGGGATATACCTTGCACTTCTCGGGAATATTTTTTTTTTTAAGCACCGAATTAATTTACAACTAATCTTCTCCCTTTCCTCCCCTAAAAACCTATATCGACGCGTATTAGGGTCGTGAAAATGAATATCTATTGTTAGTTATAATTGTGTAAGGTATAGGAGATAAAAACAGCTCATGTCAGGAAAAGGAGTGCATACAAGTACTTTATCACGCAAAGCATTTCTTTTTATCAATCGCCTGAGAGCTGTCAAGCTTGAGATAAACCAATTGCGCATCCAGAAAGAACAGAAAATTCCCTTTTTCAAAATTTGCCTCTTTTATAAAATCAGTCAAAGGTGGATTTAGTTAATCCGTGACTTTCTTAACTAACCATTTTCTTGACGTTCTCCAATTTAACTTAAAGTTTTCTGGTTCTTACAGACGGAAGTTCCCTAGCTCTAGTTTTGATTCCTCTCTCCCATCCACACTAAATTCTAAACTACGTATATCCATTTGCGCCCAGAAATTATTTTAAAGGTCTTTATCACTCACTTTTACTAAATATATATAAAAAATTAAATATAAAAATAATATATATAAATATAATAAAATATATATATATATATACTATTAAAATAATATAAATAATATTAATATTAGATGGCCAGCGGACCGGAAAGGATGGTGGTGGATTCCTTCATTTGTTTCAAAAAATATCAAGTATTTCGGTGGTGGTGCGTAAAATTATTTGTGTTGGGATTGCTGTGAGTGTGTGGGTCTCTGCTGCGGTGTTGTGCGAAAAATGTCAGATTGCTTCGGTCAATCCTAAAATACCACAATATATAATATAATATAGTTTATATTATTAATAGTTATTTACTATGATATAATATTATATTATTGAACTTCTTTTTAATATATATTTTTTATATCTTAGGCGACTTCCTCAGCATCGTGCTACCGGCCTCAAATATACTAACTAGATGTATTACTATTCTATAGTATATGATAAATAATATATATTTTATATATATATATACATATATATATATATATATATATAATATATATATTAATATATATATATATATTATATATGACTATTGCTCTGTCAACTCCCGCTCCTGCCAAGAAACTGGCGAGGGTAGAGTGGGGCTTTATTATTTGTTGAATTGGTTGGATAGTTTGGTTGAGGTGAGGGTGGGTCAAAACAAGAGACAGGACAACATACTGTTGAAGATCCCAAGCTTGTTCCGTCAGGGTCTATTTGGGTGGACGTGCTTGAATATATTGTCATTTGGTATGCGAAATTGTTCTTTAAAGTAACTAAGCGTGAATGTGTTAATAATGGGAGTATTTGGAGGTACCGGTAGACAGGTATGTGTTTGGAGGGAACTACCAATATAAACAGTGTGAAGCTTTCCTTCAGTGAAGGGGTTTGCGTAAACGTTTTCAGAAGGTGATTAAGGCGCTTTACTGTTTAAATTGACAAGCTTTTATGTCAAAAGATTTTAAAAAATTTTTTCTTTTTTTATATATAGGTGAAGGTGCATAATAAACGCCAAAATCAGCGCGTAGACTTTTCAAAGAACTTTATTTAGAATAAAAGTTTCATGAATATATATGGAACCTAAACAATCATTTTATTTTTTTTTTTTTTTTTTTTGCATTTATTATGGAAATATTTAGAAAGTTTTTTTTTTTATTTATTTCCCAGGAAGGGGGGTCGAGCCGACGGGGGACAGAGTGGACGAAAGTCCCCCCTGTCCGTCCACCGGAGGCCCGAGCCCCGGACTCCCGCCACATCTTTGCGGTTTAACCCTATGGTATTCTTTAGTTAAACAAAAAATAATAATTTTAATTCCTTTACACTATGGTATTACTTTAACTAAACACGGAATCCCATAGGTTAATAACCGCAAAAGATGGCAGGAGTCGGGGTCTCTCAGCTTCCGGTGGGTGAGGGGGGAACTTGTCCCCGCGGTGACCTCCCTAGAATGGGAAAATAAAAGTAAAATTCTAAATATTTCGATGAATAATGCAAAAAAAAGACAAAAAAAAAAAAACATGATTTTTAGGTTCAATATTTTTATGAAACTTTTATTCTAATAAAGTTCTTTGAAAAGTCTATTAGATTTTTTTCTTGGTTATTAGCACTTACTGGGGGATTTGGAGAGGAACGCATTCTTGTTATTACATATATATATATTTATATATTTATATATTATATATAATTATTATATATAAATATATATAAATATATAATATATATAATATATTAATATATAATAATAATATATATATATTATATATATAAATATATATATATATATATATATATTATAATATATATATATATATATTATTAATTTTATATATATATATATTATATATTATATATATAATATATATAATAATATATATATATATATAATATATATATATAATATAATTATATAATATATAATATATATATATATAATATATATATATATAATATATATATATATATATATATATATATATATATATATATATATATATATATATATATAAATATATAGTATTTTATATAATGAGGAAGAGCTCAAAAAAAAAAAGAATTAAGAACCTTTTTCTTCTTTTTCTTCTTTTGTTTTTCTTTAACGTTTTTTTTTAAAATTAAAAACCCCAATAGATCGTTTTTTTAAGTGAATTTAATATTTATATATTCTGAAAATATTATCGTTGCAAATATTAGCAACCATTGGTTTATTTTAATTAATGATTTAATTTTTAAATCAATATTTTGAAAAGTGAATAAATGATAACTGGTAAAACTGATAAAATTAGATAGAGAATACGCTAACTAAATTAATTATTGTGCATTATTAATATTCATCATCTCTTTAGTTATCACCATTAAAGGAGTAAAATTTCATCCATATATATTATTTAACGTATATATATTTTTAACGCGTATGATGCAAAACTGTAGCGTTCAGCATCCGGCATAGGTAATTGTTTAGGCTGTACCAACTAGCATCTGGAAATTAATCTACAATACTAAATTCTCTGATCTAGTTTAATATAGGCCATACTGAATTAAATTATTCAGATTTCATAATTTAACAGCTCAAAAAAAATTTCAGGACGACTGCTGAAAACTATATTTTTAAATTATACTAAATAATACAATTAAATCTTCCTTATTACACGAAGCAGATAACATTGAATGCTATATTTTAAAAAAATTAATTGTTTTTCCAACTGAATGATGACTTAAGTTAATATGCTAAAAGAAATAAATAAAAATCAGGTAAAGGAAGCAAAACAAAGACATTCCGAAACACATTTAACAGACAGATTTTGAAACTACACACGGCAATAAACTAATTTTCGAAGTAGCCTTCCAAAACTCATCAATACCCAAAACTACTCTTGGAGAACTAAAAATTTCATCAGGTGTCCTGTAATCGTCATGGAATTGATCTTCCAGTTTCAAGTAACACGATCTTCTGTAATCGTACAACACTAACATTGTCAGCTCCATAAAATCGAATTTAAGAAAACTATGTCTGAAGTATTCAGGAGAGCCAAATAGTGTTGTAAGCTGTCTCTGATTAAAAGTCAAGAGCGATTTTTATCTTGCAAGCAAAACAATATAAAAATATATCCTTTTGTAATTTGATAGCTGAGGATGGGGAAAATGGGAAAGATATTCCGAGGATCAGGTGCTATCATGAGATGCCATAAGCATAATATATTTTTATACCTGAATAATTATAATCTTGTCAGTGGTCTTCGTTAAATTAGTACTAAACTGGTGATGTTTGATTTCTGTTAATTTGTGCATAATTTGAAAGTAAAATGTTTCAAATACCTTTTGTAAAAGTTTTAAATTTAAATAGCAACAAGAATTTTTTTAGAACAAAAAGGCTTTTGTAATATTAGCTCAAAATTAAAAATAATATATAAGAAAAATAATATACATTGAAAAAAAAAAAAGGAAAAGGGGAAACGATTTTTTCTCATTTTCAAATAAAACATTTGCGCTTATGTATATATTATAATATATATATATATATAATATATATATATATAATATATATATAATATATATATATATATTTTATATATATTATATAGTATATATATATATATATATAATATATATATATCTATAATATAAATTATAAAGAGTCCCTGGAATCTCTGCTGGGGTTAAACGATTCTGCCGGAGGTGCTCCTGGGTTACAGAGCAACCGAACCAATGTCACAACGCCGACGGGAAACAGGCTTGGTTGCGACAAATTCTGCAATAATAGACGGAGAAAATTTCGCTCGCTGCAGGACCTCGAACCATCGGACAGCATCGCTTGTTAAACAATGTATAGGGCTTGACATAACGATCCGAATCCCAAAAGAAGGCATCTCGGACCATTTTCAAGTCTCCTGCTTCATAACATTGATTCGAAACTCGTACTTAATTAATCCATATTAGGTCTTGGAACCCTGCTGGCTACACCATTATGCGAAGTGCTCCTGGGCTTTTTATATAGTATTATTAAAATATATATATAATTCTATATTATATATATTATTATCTTTCTGATTGCAATATATTATATATATATATATATATAGTAATATAATATATATAAATATATATAATAATATTATATTAAATGAAACTGTTTGGATTAAATATGAAACGTTATCGTTAATATATATTATAAATATGTGAAGTCTGTGAGAGTCAACAATTCTATTACTGAATTCAAGATCAAACTATGATCTGTCTCCTGTCTTTATCATATTCCGATATGTCTGTGAATGATTACCTGATTAAGTTCAGAAATGGTATGGTGGGCTTGTTGTGATACATAAAAAAAACATTTATAAATGTAGTTAATCAATATAACCTGAAGTATAATTAATGTGTAATTACATATTTTTTAACCAATGCTTTACGCAGCCTAGTCAATAAAAGTTTTTGACCTTGCAATATATTCAAATTTAATAATTAATTATTGATTTTTAAATCATAATTTTCTTTCATAAAAATAAACTAATTTTGTTACTTTTCGACATAGAATCAAACAAAATAATTGATTCAAGAAACACTTGAGGAAAGTTTCTTAGTTCGCATATAATATTGGGAATATAATTCACAAGGTTTTATGCAGTAAAGTGTAACTGATTACAAAAATAGGAAGAACCGCATTGGTTTCTCTCAATTAAACAAGTTTCCAATGAGATGATTGTTCTGAAACCTCTTTCATTAACTTTCACACCGCCTCGAGCTTTCTTTATTATAAGGGAAAATTTCGTTCTTCCTATAAAGTAAGTATCTCACAAATCTGCGTCTTGTCGGCTGTAAAGGTCTTTTTTAAAAATGGTGGTGTCTAGGGCTTTCATCTCTTCGACTCTCATCATTCTTATTTGAATCTGAAAGACTCTTTCTTTAATGCATCTACTATTACACATGGACACTGCTAATTCTGATCCTCTTTGTGACATATCCACGCTATCATCTTACCTCTTTGTGACATTCCACGGTATTCTGACGTCTTTGGTGGCATACCCACGCTATTCTGACATCTATCTGGCATACCCAAGGTATTCTGACATCTATGTGGCATACCCACTCTATTGGTGACATCTATGTGGCATACCCAGTTCTGGTGGTGACATCTATGTGGCATACCCAGTTCTGGTGGTGACATCTATGTGGGCATATCCCAGTTCTGGTGGTTGATTCTATGTGGCATTATCCAGTTTTGGGTGGGTGACATCTATGTGATATCCAATCTGGTGTGAATCTATGTGCATACCCAGTTTTGTGTGACATCTATGTGGTCATACCTAAGTTCTGGTGGTGACATCTAATGTGACTACCCAGTTCTGGTGTGACATCTATGTGCCATACCAGTTCTGTGGTGAATCTATTTGGCATACATAGTTTTGGTGGACATCTAGTGGCATACCCCAGTTCTGGTGGTGACCATCTATGTGGCATACCCAGTTTTGGTGGTGACATCTATGTGGCATACCCAGTTTTGGTGGTGACATCTATGTGGCATACCCAGTTCTGGTGGTGACATCTATGTGGCATACCCAGTTCTGGTGGTGACATCTATGTGGCATACCCAGTTCTGGTGGTGATATCTATGTGGCATACCCAGTTTTACACCAGACATCTAGTAATATAAAAAATTCGGTTTGTATGTGAATTCTTCCAAGTTGCAAGATTCATAATCATGTAATAATTTTAAGAAATTTGAAAGATTATTTGTACAACAACAACACCAACAACACAAAATCAACAACAACAACAACAACAACAACAACAACAACAACAACAACAACAACAACACAACAACAACAACAACACACAACAATAACATAACAATATACAACAATAACAACAATAACAACATAACACAATAACAACAATACAACAATAACAAACATAACAAAATAACAAATAACAACAACAGCAACAACGCAAATAATATAATCATAATAAAAAAAATAATAATAAAATAATAATAATAATATAAATAATAATATAATAATAATTATAATAATAAATATAATAATAATAATAATAATATAATAATAGCGAACAAACAACAACAACAATAATAATAATTATAATAATAATAATAATATAGTGAATAGATATAATATAATTAATAATAAATATTTATATAATAATAATAATAATAATCAATAAATAATAATAATAATAATAATAATAATAATAATATTTTTCGACTGTATGACTAAAAAAGAGGAAATTTAGTCTGCTGTTTATCTCCGCATTTCTTCCAAATTCAATTGTAATTTTCATTTGCAATTTTAATGAGGTATCTAATCTATCTATCCTATCTATTCTATCTATCTATCTATCTATCTATCTATATATCTATAGCTACTCATCTATCTATCTATCTATCATTATCTATCTATCTATCTATCTATCTATCTATCATTTTCTCGTATGGAATTGAGCATTTTTTTAATCCACATAAAATAATCTCAAACATGAAAAAACTACAATATACACACAAAGTTTAATCAAAAACAAATTTTTTTAAAATTAATTAAATTTTTTTTTTAAAATTTTTCAAATAAAAGTATGCTCGAAGAAAAGGTTAAAAAATAGGTTGACATGTAAGAAGTTTTTCTTTTTTTCTCTTCTGAACGTCCAAAAATGGAGACGGAACTGTTTCAATTCAACATTAAACATGAAGTCCCTTTTTCGATTCCTTTGTGAAGCCCCAATCTTCATTCCTTGCCTCCTTTATCAAAAGCGGCTGGATACTAATATTTGGGATTTTAAGCGG
>JABUQX010056534.1:0-29719 GCA_015478945.1 Trachelipus rathkii
AGCACATACGGATCTGTGCACGTGAGTTATGCTTGTGTCATAGTAAGGTAGGCAGAATAGCTACTATCTTCGACATGCGACAAGTGGCTGACGAACAAACACACACAGACAGCAAAACCTGAAAGATAATCGCAACCAGATAAACACTACCTCTTCATGAAAAGACTTTCCTGTGTACTGACACTTTCACCTCTACTATCTTTTACTTTGTCAGTCCTAATTACCTGTATTTATAATACCTTATGAAAGTACAGTGATGGTAAATTATATATATAAAGCAATACATGAATATTAAATGTATGGCATTAAGTCATCACATTATTAATTATATTAATTTATATATTAAAATATATATTATATCATATAATATATATACATACTATATATATATATTATAATATATTATTATAATATATAATATTATATATATATATATATATTATATTAGTAGTGAGTAATTATACTCGCATATATATATCGGTGATATAATCAAATGGTTTATCTAGTGGTAACGTGTGTATCGGTATCGATTCTTTAGATAGTATTCAGGTATCGGAATTTTGCAAATTAAGATAGGAGTAGCAATCACTCATAGCCGCTATTCTCCGGACTACCTCGTGAAGCTTGTATTAACTTGACCCCAGGCACTTAGCCCTCGTATCGTCCTTTGCTCCCTCTTGTGAACTTTTCATTGCCTCGCGTGCGCCTCCTCCGCACTCCCATTCGAGATGGTGACATCACCTGGAAAGGGGAAAAGAAAATGAACTATGCAATGGCAATCACTCGCATTTCTAACTAATTAAATATAATTTGTCTTTTAGTGGAGGGATTATATTATATATATTATATATACTAGTATATATTAATATATTATATTATTATAAATATATATTAATATATAATATTATTTATTTATATATATATTAAATATATTATTAATATTATTAATATATTATTATTATTTACTATATATATATTATTATATATATTAATTAATTGGGTTTTACATATTACTAATATAGTATAATTGAATTAGATTAATTGTGATCCCTAAGTTATTTTATATATTGTAATTAATTATAATATTTATAAATAAAGTTAATTTATAATATGAAGAGTGGTATCTATTAAGCATTATATATATTATATATCAGTCTCCGCTTAACTAAAATCAAAATTTAAATGTTATTTCTATTAATATATCGGTGATTACTCTTTAAGGAGGTTGAGGAGTGACATTTTAGGAATTTAATTGATTGTGAGTTGATAAATGGTAAAACAGATAAGTCTTAGAATGAAATAAAAGTTAGGTTTTTGAACTTATAACACATATTAGTTATTCACGAAAAAGACAGGATTTGATAAAAACAGCGGGGTTTTTCGAGCCCTTTCTATACAGACAAAGATTTATAAAAATTTTCTTCAATGACTCGATGACTTTGAGAAACGAGCTTTAACTTTTCTAGAAATTAAAGTTTCGAATTTCTTCTTTTTCTAATTTTGCTTTAAATATATATTTAAATAATAAAGTAAAATATTATATTATTATATCTTTATTATAATTAATTAACTCAATATTAATATAAATTTTCCAATTAAATTATACTAAGTATAATATATCATATTATTTTAATTACTCATTTTTATAAATATAAATAGCTTAGCGGTATATTAAAATACTCAAATAAAGAGTATATATCTCGGTAACGTATATGATTTTTAAATTTATTATTTGATCCGCACAGTGATGTCCGCTACAGTATATCTAATATATACTATATTATATAGTTTAATATATAATATTATATATATATATTTATAATAATATATAATACTATGGGCAAATTGTCCTGATAATTTCGTATTATCTGATATGTATGTTATATAAGGTGTTTTCGGTGTTTTGCATTGTTTGCTTACGAAACGTTAAGAAATGCTGAAGTTTGCGTTCGTTTTTTGTTAAACTTAGCGCAATACACAAATGCCTTACACATGTAATGGAATTTCCGTCAATTCTATTAAAATTGTATTTCTCAGTTGATTGCCTAATTTACACGCTCTCGAACATGTGCACACAAAAAAATGGCTCGTGATAGGTCTACAGCGCGTGCTATTTTTTTTTTGAAGTGATGAATATTTTATTCAATAAAATCAGCTTATTATATCTAATTTCTTCTCAAATCGATAACTCCATCACAATAGTTGATCTATGAAACGATAAACATTTTTTTAATTTATTTCTGCTTATCCGAAATCGACGGGCTCCACCACAACCCAATTATATAAATACTTGCAAAACAAAAGTAAACTCATAAGAAAATCGTGTTCGTTTGCACGAAATTCGGCAATTAAGTTCAGCGCAATCAGGAGTGCATAAGTAAATCCTATGGATGCTAAGTGTAGGTTTAAGTGTTTTTCTATATAAAAGATTCCAAATTTTTAAGTTCGACATCTGTAAGAACATTTGAAAAATTGAGAATTTTTGAAGAGTTAGGTATTGAGGTCATAGAGGATCTTGACAGCTAAACTTCTGGTTTAATTAGATGGAAGATTAGTTCGAAAGGAAATGTCCATGTGTTTTGAAGGCTCGCATCTTTAGTTATTGGAAAGTTTGACCTACATATATAGTCGACGTTACAGTCTACATATTTATATTTGTGAACGATATGTGACCCTCAAGTTCATTGAGATGCTTTCTTTAATCTTAAAGAAACTTCCAATTGAGTTGTTGTTGTTAATAAAAGATATAAGAATTTTGCATTGTGGAAAGTTTTTGTTTATGATGTTTAATCTGAAAGGGGAAGAACATTGGAAAAGGGTCCAATTCAGGGAAGCGAGCATAAACAGGCAAGTTAGGAACATCATATCGCTATAGTTTTTTAGGGCGATAAGTGTTATCGAGAAACGGATAAACAAGTTTATCAAAAATGTTAGAGGGATAAAGGCTAAAGCCAGAAAATTTACGGAGAAAGGTTGATTTCTTCATGGAAAAAACTTCCAATCAGAACAAATAACAAAGGTTGTGTATGCGGGACTTTAGACCGCAATTTTATGATTTAAAGGAGATAGGGAAATAAAGAAATTAGTCAATAATGTATTAGTGGGATTGCGTTAAATAAATTAGCAAGCCCAAAAATACTTTACTTGACTAATTTCTTTTGTTATATCTCCTTTAATCGTAATTGTTAATAATCGAAGCGTTTACGAATAGATGATTTTATTATTTCCTATGCTTTAATTTAGACGTTTTCGTTTTTGTCAATTTGTGCTTACGCTCGAAAGAATGCTCACAACCAGTTTTTAGCAGCGAATTTTCCAGTTTTTAACGCCGCGATTTAAGTGCTAGCTTACTTTTGTTTTTAAACAAATGGAATCAGCTATTGTGATAGAGTTAGTGTTTTGGAATAAAGCAGAAATAAAAAAAAATGGTTTATATTACAAAAATTGATCAACTATTTTTGATGGAGTTTATCCATTTTGAAGAAATTAGATTTAAAGCTTATTATATTGAATGAAAATTCATCCATTCAGACGGTGCCTACGCCGCATCTTGTTTGTTTACATTTTCGTAAGAACGTGCTAAATTCGCTAAGCAGGGAAATAGCAACTTACAGAATTAAGAAATTTCTTACGTCTGGAATGCATTTCTTACAATTTTCGGTAAGTTTGACAAAAACGAACGCATAACTCGAGATTTTTACGTTTCGTAAGCCGAGATTAAATAACAAAACGGCTTATATATATATATATATATATATATATATAACTATATATATATATTCTATATATATATATATATTATATATATATATAATATATATATATATATAATATATATTATATTATACAGTATATCAAGGCGACTCCTATGGCTCGTGCTTAGCACGAGTTACATTATAGAAACGATCGATACTTTACAAATATCAAAATGATACGATAAAATTCTCATTATTTTTGGAATTGGTCAAATGAAGGAAAAAATCACTTCATTAATCAAAAAGATTATTAAAATTGAAGCAAGGAGTCCCAAGAATCATGCTATTAAAATAATGCTATTCTTTCCATCCATTGAAAAAGGTTGACTGTACGTCGCCTCACATCGGAATAGCGGAGATTGTAATGCGTGAGAGATCTAGCTTATAAATGTTTGTTTACTGTTGACTTTTGGAATTCAAGTTCATTTTTTGACTGTTCCATTTTCTTTTAAGTTAAATAAGAAGGACTACTTTTTATTTTAAAGTTTTATTTTAACGTATATATATATATATTATATAATATATATTATATTATATATATATATATTATTATATTATATATTATATATTATACTATTATATAGAGGAGAGAGAGAGAGAGAGAGAGAGGAACGCCCGAGTAGTAAAAAGTTTACTGGAGTCGCGCTGATATATATATTTTTAACACTATTTTATTTTTAATAAAGGTGTTGAATGTTAATGAGCTCGAGCTACGCTGGCACTCCGCATGGTAGAGAACAGTATGATTTCGTTAACCAGTGCTGCGATATATATATATATATATATATTTATATTTATATATATATATATATTTATATATATATATATATAATATATATAATAATATATAATATTATATATATATTAATATATATATATTGTGATTTTTCGCATCCGAAGATTTGTGCAGATGTGAATTTTTAGTTTTACATTTCTGGGTGCGGATGTCTGTTATATATAATATATATTTATATTATATATATTATATTATAATATATTATATATATATATATATACTATATATATTATATATTAATATATTATATATATATATATTATATAATATATAATATATATATGCCTAATATCATTTCGAGTTTTTAAAGCACAGATCTAATTAAAATAATTGTTTACTGAGGGGTGCGAGACGGGGACCCAACCGAAATGCACCCCACTTTCCCCATCCTCCGACCTTAATAAAAGAGATTTTTACAAGGATTATATACTTTTTTGCACTAGTATTGAAATTCAAATATAGGAAGGTTTTGCTTGAGAAACATCAATTTTCTGTGTTTTTTTCTGCTGAGAGTCTGTATCTCTGTTTTCATCATATATTAGCCCAGCATTCGCTAAATACTTCTCTCACATGTTGAACACAGTTGCAGGACAGGCAAATTTTCTTGCAAGTTTCTTAAACGTGGGTGAACATTTTTGCTTAACTTTCCAACAACTGATAGTATCTAGTCGTCTTTTTCTTGGGTGATAGTTTTCAATCATTTGCACTACATCTTTGGTAATGCGTGTGTTTCTTCATTATTACTGGACTGTAGAACTTCCGTGAATCTGTTATTGATTCACTTGTAGAAGATGTTGGTTCTGTAGATTTCGTTTTATTTTCATTTAATGGGTGGTGAATTTAATATACTATTCGATGGAGTTTTTTGAACTGCAACACAAGTGAACGCATTTAACTTGTTCTAATATTGTGTTACAAAAAAAAAACTTGCCTTTTTAACGGGGATCTAAGTAAGTGCAATAGTATAAGGTCATTAATTTCCACAGAAATAAGCGTATTTTCTAGCTCTAGTTTTTTACATCTTTCATTCTTTTTAAACCGTGCCTATTTTCATTTTGAAGATGGTTCAAATTTCTTCCTTAGCGTTGAATAATGTATTATTACTGTGAGACAGAAGATGTAAGAGGCGCGTTGGATTTTTTGGCATCAATAATTCATGTGACCCTCTGTTGACTCAAATTATTATGAACTTCATGATGTAGAATCATGAGCTCCATCATAACAACAGTTTTGAGTGAGTACCATTCTTTCTTTAAATTTGCCGTTGAGATTCATCTTAAGATAATTTTATTATAAAATTCTTTATCAAATCTTGCCAATAAACATCCGCGCAACCGCCGGGGGAAAACAAGCGCGGGATGCGGATGCGGATCTTTAATAATGTGCGGTTGCTCCGCGGAATCTACGTGCATCAACTAATATATAATATATATAAATATATATATATATATATATATATATATATATAATATTTATATTATTACTAATTTATGCCATATAGGATAAAAAGTATGGTATCGGTTCGGAAAAATTTTGGTACTTGGTATCGGAATGAAAAAATAAGCGAGTACTTGTATGGATATCGGTATGCCTCAAATTTGGTATCGGTGCAACCTAATATATATATAATATATATTATATATATAATATATATATATATATATATATATATTATATTATATATATATAAGTATTATCTATATATAATAATATTATATATATATATATATTACTATATATATATATTATATTATTATATAATATATAATATATATTAATATATATATATATATATATATATATAATATAATATATATATTATATATTATTATATATATATATTATTATATATATATATTATATATAATTTAGAAATTGTTTAGTTTATAACTCTAAAAAGCATTGCATTCATTCAGTAATGGTTAGAAATGAAACAGTACTTTTCAAGTCACAGTTATAATTTTTTATTATTATTATTTATTTATTACTCTGCAGACTTGTTTCTATTGGGATTTAAATAAATAACTAACCTATATAATATCGTCTTTAATCAGATTTAGTAATTGAATATTAATTGTTAAAGTTCAAGTTGAACAAGTTTTTGTTTTTTTTTTTTCTGTTGTCTGAAATAAAGTCCCAAATTTCATTGCTAATTGCATTCTGGGGAGATAGTCAGACAATTTTGAAGCTCATTCCAAAGAACATCCCCGTTTATCTGGTAGGTGTTTTATAATGTTTTCTATTAATATTGTCCAGTATGTTTTTTATGGATAAATATAATTAATTGGAGGTTTATTCATGTATAACTACTTTAACTTTAGCTTATTTAAATGGTCAAGTTAAATAGAGTAAATTTCAATGGGATCTTTTTCTCAGGGTTCTAGTCTGGGAGCCAATATTAAATTTGAGAGGATTATCCAATTTAGGAGCCAAATATCTCTTGGTCAACTTTATGAGATAAAATCATTCAAATTTGGGAAGATCTGGAAGTTGAATCTATCATATTCATTAAGTATTCATATTCCTTGTGACAGCTCTTATATAATCGAAGTCACACACAAGAATACGAGAGCAGGATTCATCACTCATACATTAGTTGAGTATTATATTAATGGTGTAAATATAGAGATATTATAGTTTAATTATTCAATTGAGTTATTATTCATTTAATTTAAATTATTTAATTGTTATCTTTTGATTTATGTAATTTAAAAGTAATTTTTGGAATATATATATATATATATATATATATATATATATATATATATATATAAGAAGTGAGCAAAAGCGCAAAGCACAATTTGAGTTTTAGGTAAAAATGAGCGTAGGTGCCGGACCTAGCGGGAGTGCGGAGTCGCCAGAAATTAGCGGACATGCACGTGCGGATCCAAAAAAGTTTCCGCTCTTTTGTTCCCCCATTTTACAAAGGAAAATATTGTTTGCTTGAATAAGGAAGTTTTGATAATAAAAGAATATGAATTTTTTATTTTAAGTTGATCACTAATTATACTTTTAGTCTAAGGCTTTATTGTTTTTTCTTAAATATTAAACTTCTAAAATATCTCAAACCTCCTTAACAGTACCATAATATAATAAAATAACATTTAAATTGATTTTAAAGACTGAAATGGCTATTACCCTCTTCTATAACTTTAATTAAATATATTATTATATAATAATAATAAAATATCTAATCAATTCTGTGTAAAACCAAATATATATAATATACTATATATATATATAATATATATATATATATATATATTATATATAATATATTATAATATATATTATATATTAATATATATAATATAAATATACAGATATAGATATAAATATTGTATTGGTTTTGCATTTAGATATTTTTTTCCCCTTTCCAAATCTTTTAACGATCTCGAATGGGAGTGCGGAGGAGGCGCACGCGAGGCAATGGAAGACTGGGAAAGGAGATCGAGGGCAGTCCTGGGGTCAAGTAATACAAGTTAAGTTGAAGGGCTTATGTGTATTTTAATGTATATATATATATATATATATATATATATTATTATAGTATATATATACATATTTTATATAAGTTGAAGGGCCTATGTGCATTTTAATATATATATATATATATTAAAATATGCATGCCCACATTTTATTCATGTTGCTTATTACCACCTGTCCTTTTCAGGTGTTATAAATACAGGTAATTAAGGCTGACAAAGTAAAAGATAGTAGAGGTGAAAGTGTCAGTACACAGGAAGTTTTTCATGAAGAGGTAGTGGTTATTCTGCTACTTTCATTTCTCGATTTTTCCCGCATTGTGAAGATAGTAGCTATTCTGCTACAATACAATCATAATCGAAGATCTTTTATCCCCGCCAAAGGGTACATGCACCCTGCTTTTATAATTTTATGGTGCAATACTTTCAAATAAATTTCGTTGCTAATTTAAGAGTTGCGTTAGAGTTTTGATAACTGCATTTTTGCAGGGATCGGATCTGGGAGCGGTTTGATCCGGGCTTAAGTCTTATTTTATCGGTGCTGGAGCACATACGATCAATTCTTCCACTCATCCAGTCCTGAGGACATATTCGATTGTGTACGCGAGTGTCCCTGTCTTTTCATGGTCACGTATTTCACCGTCCAGTCATTGTTAATTGTGGCTCAATAATTGCCCTGAATTATAGTTGAAGTTGCGGGCCAAGGAGCGGGACTTCTTAATTACTCTGCCGCTTATGAGATGTTTTTTCCGATGGAGGGTCATATAATGTGGGAATTAAGTTACGTAATAATCTGTAACTTGTTTAACCTCTAATCGTCATCGTTTTTAAAGCTGCTATAATATTTGTTACTATTATTTTTAATCACTAATTATTATTGGTTGACTGGGATTTACTCTGTCATTCTTGTCCTATCCTTACATTTACAAGTAACCAATTATTAATTCTTTTTGTAATTGAATGATAATTATTTTATGACAATATTCCGATATTTGTATTTTTTTTTTTTAAATATAATATCTTAAGTATATATATATCTGTGTATATATATATATTCGTATATTTTGCTCATTAACTTAGATTTGTTGGTCATCGTCGCAGGAATACGTTTATATTGGAGAGGTGTAGTGATCGCTTTTGTAATTCTATTATATTACCTCTGCGATCTTGTCCGCGTTGACTGACCACTATAATTATATGAATTGTCTTATTGACGCGTCCATTAACATATTCTGACACCTGCGAGTGTCTGATTTGAATAATTCGTATCGATTTGGCTATCAGTCACGAGAATAGACCTATATTTATATAGGTCTATTGATCGTTCTGGTAATTCAATTTCATTACCTCTACGATCTGGTCAACTTCGATTGGCCCCTCTGATCTGATAGGCTGTACTATTGCTGGAATTCGTTAATTTCATAAATCATATTATATTATATATTTTTTTTTATATTGAAAAACTGTATGGTGCAAAGCACAAGCTGTATATATGTCTGTTTTTTTTAATTATATATTTTTATATGACTTTGTGTGTCTGCGTTTTATTGAATAGATAGTCTCCTTAGTAACACATAGAGTATCCAGTGTACTTTCCTTCTTTCTTTTATTCTGCAAGAAAGAGTTGCGCAAACGGCTGGGTTGGCGCCTCTTGCTGATCACGTCGATCATTTTCTGTCCTATTAGCTTTCTGCGCTTAGGGTTTCTTTTCTCTTTTTCGACTATTGGCAGGGTTTGCCCCCTCTTCGCCGTTACATATTAATTGGCGACCTTGCCAGGATACTCTGTTACTATTGGGGACTCTTATAGGGTGATTTTACATCCCCAAGCTTAAATATTTCAGTATGTCTGAGAATGCAGAGAATGCAAGTGGAATGGATGATATTGAGACTTCTGGGGCATTACACCTTCCCAATACATCTGGGGGGATGGCCACAGGGGGGTCAGTAGATAGG
Organism: Trachelipus rathkii; assembly: GCA_015478945.1. Taxonomy (NCBI): domain Eukaryota; kingdom Metazoa; phylum Arthropoda; class Malacostraca; order Isopoda; family Trachelipodidae; genus Trachelipus; species Trachelipus rathkii. Next base: position 9,992 of record JABUQX010056534.1, read on the forward strand.
AATCCAGTAGAGGTAGAGGAGAAAGATCTGGTTTTGGAAGAGTTGAAACGATTGACGGCTGCTCTAAATGAAACACAGAGGCAGTTGAATGAAGAAAGAGCGGAGAGGCAGAGGTTGATGCAAGAGATGGAAAGCAAGCGAGAACGCAAGCCACCGGTTGCGGAGGGACGTTTTCGATTCCCGTTTGAGCGAGACAATTATAGCTCTCAGCTGTCCAGGGAAGTTGATAACCCTAGAGCATCGGAGGTTGTCGGAGGTAGCTTGGGAAGATACCATTTGCCTAGAGTGGGCTTTGCAGGTCGTGAAAGTGGTGGGATGTATTCTGCCACTGGAACAACAAATGCGTCATACCAAAGCGCACCCGCACTATCAACTGTGACTACTTCAACTTATACTGCACCAATTTCCACAGTTCCATTGATTGATTTTGGTGGGGTTCCATCTAGCGGTGTAGGCACAGTGAGACCGGACCCTTTGGAAGCTATGCAGGCTCAGTTGACAATGATTACCAAGTCAGTTACTCTGCTGACGCAGTTGCATGCCCGGGCGTTTCGGCCGCGCGCCGCACCACCACCGAAGTTTATGCCTGACGATGGACAAGACTTTAATAAATTTCTCTGGAGGTTTGAACGATATTGTGAGTTCACCTACCCAGACCAACATGATGACTGGCTGATAGTTTTGGGGAATTACCTGGGCGGATCATACTTGGATTTGTATCGGCAGTTAACTAAAGATGAAGATTCATATCCTGCTGTAAAGAGTGCTTTAATCACATGGTGGAATCATGAGTCTGAGATGAAGAAGCAAAAGGCCACACAGGAGTTCATGCTGGCTAAGAGGAAGTCTGGGGAAAGTATTAATATGTTTGCGTTACGACTTGAGCAACTGGCTAGTCGAGCGTACCCTGGTATGAACATGCGAACACATGACAACTTACGCCGCGCCTTTTTGTATAATATGCCGCTGGATGTGGAACAGAGAATGCGTGATTATATTTTGAATCACGAGGGGCGAACTGGCCAAAGGTTAGGTTTTGATCAGATAGTACGATTGGCCAATGAGCATTACAATGAACTCGGCATAGAACAAGGTAAGGATGAGGTGGAGTCCGAGGTCATCACCATATCTCACGTCACTCCTAAAGATTCTGCACCGAGGAAGAACATATGGAATGAAATTGTGAACCGTTATGCTCCTAGGCAGACTTCTTCACCCAAAGCTCAGAAGACTAAGCATCAAGAGAATGATAATTTTCCAAGAAGTCAGCAGAAAAATTCTGGTAATACTGGAAGGACCCAGGGAAGTCCACAAAATGCTAGGAAAGCTCAAGCCAGTCAGCAAAATACACGCGAAGATCAGCTAAGCTCTGTCATCATTGTGGCAAGACAAATCATACGATTGATGACTGTTTCCTCTATCAGAACATCTGTTCGTTCTGTCGAACGAAAGGACATCAAAGGGAGGAATGCAGGAAATTACAGCAGAGAAAGGAAAATAATCAATCCCCTTCACGGGCGGAAACACCAGTGTGTCCATATTGTTCTGGGGACCACTTTGGTATAAATTGTCAAAGGCAGGAAGATTCTGCGCGAACTTCGCGGAGACCTTCGCCTAAGCCCCAAAGAAATAATCAGGGGGCCAGGCCAAAAGCAAACCGTTGCACCACTTGTGACGAGGTTCACGAACCAGGCGCGTGCAGTGGTGCTCCTTTAAACTCCACAGCCCCGTGACTCTAGATCAGGCCACGGAGCTTCAGGGGCAAATAAATGATCTGTATTCTGATGTGGACAACCCTTTACCTACTGGAGAGGTTGAAGTCCATTTTAGTAATGTAGATAGCCAACCTCTTCATGTCGATGTGCTCATTGTTGGATGTGGGGACCGGATGTATCCTTGTCTTGTTGACAATGGTGCGTGCGTCAACCTCATTAATTCATCGGTTTTGGAAAGACTTCCCAATATTGTGCGGCGTTCTTCATCGCCAGTTCGAACAATCAGTGGTATTGGTCGCAATGCTGTCCGGGTGACGCAGATGGTCAAGCTTGCATTGCGGTTCCGTAGCGGGTTTGTCACCGGTTTTGACGAGTTTTATGTGGTTCCTTCAGAGTGCTTGAGAGAATCCCTTGTGTTGGGAGTTCCGTTGTTGCGAGCCAATAATCTTCTCCCCGATATGTCAACACATCAGTTGCTTAGTCGCGAAGGAGAGCGGTTTAAGGTAATAGCACAGGACTCTATGAGAAGTGTTGAAGGAATGAAGATTTGCACTAGGGAGAATGCCAAGTTGGAAGCTTATCAATGTGGATTTATTTCAATAAATCTGGATGGCTGTCCATACGTTCAGGACACGCTCTTATTGGAGGGGGTTCGGGATGGTAATTTGGAAGTGCTTTCTGGGGTAATCTCGCATGATAATTCGCCGGTGGTAGCTGTGTGTAACTACAGTGACCATGCAAGGTTTGTGCCAAAAGGTTACTTGGTCGGTAAAGTGCTGCCAATTTCTGACGTCGCTGAGGTGAATGTGGGTCATGTGGAAGCTGTTGAGGATGACTCCAGCGAACCGCAGATGCAGGAATATTGGACTAGAGACAAGATTATTGAGGAATTTGAATTTTCGGATATTCCGTTGGACGATGCGCAAAAGGAGCAACTTCTTAATCTGTTGCTGAAGTATTCTTCTGTTCTCAGTACGGGAGATGATGATGTTGGCCTGGCTGAGAATGTGCAGCACCATATTGAATTGACCACTGATCGACCCATCCATGTACCTGTGCGTCGATTTCAAGGGCCACTAGCGCAGGAGATCGAGCGACAGTGTTACGAGTTGGAGGACAGCGGCATTATCCGTAAAAGTCGATCACCTTATTCTGCTCCTGTTGTGCCAGTGAGAAAAAAGGACGGTTCTTTACGTCTATGTATCGACTACCGGGCCTTAAATAAATGTACCAAGGATGACGCTTTTCCCTTACCTAACCTGATTGACTCGATATATAATATGTCGGGTTCAAAATACTTTACCACAATCGATTTGGTTCGTGGTTATTACCAAATTGAAATGGCCGAGGATAGTGTGGAAAAGACTGCATTTTCAACGCCTCTTTCTCATTATGAGTTTCTTCGGATGCCATTCGGGGTGAAGGGTGGACCAGCCACTTTCCAACGGGGCATGATGCTGGCTCTTTCAGGAATTCCCTGGTCAGAGGTCATGGCTTATTTGGATGACATAATAATTAGGTCCCGCACTTTCGAGCAGCACTTGGTCTCTCTGGAAAAAGCTCTGAAGGCATTACAAGCTAATGGGTTTAAATTGAAGCCACAGAAGACAAAGTTGTGTCGGGAGTCTGTGGATTTTTAGGGCATCCTTATTAGTGGTCAGGGTATTCTTCCCCTGGAGAAAAACTTATCTGGAGTTCTTGATTTTCCAGTGCCTAAGACAGTTAAGCAATTGAGGCAGTTCTTAGGCATGGTTAATTTCTACCGTCGCCATATTCCTAATTGTTCCGAAATTGGCAAGCCGTTATCGTGCCAGACTGGCGGACGTGTGGTTCGTTGGACGCCGGAGTGTCAAACAGCGTTTGAAGTGCTCAAGTCAGCGTTGGTAAGTCCAACATTGTTAACGTTTCCGGATTATGGTTTGAATTCTCCGCCCTTAGAACTCCATGTCGATGCTTCTGACATCGGTGCTGGGGCAGTGCTATCGCAGCAGAAGGATGGCGAATCTCGACCTATAGCTTTCATTTCAATGACTTTTTCAGAAACGCAACAGCGGTATTCTACCGTTGAGCGCGAGTTAGCCGCTTTACGGTGGGCAGTGAGGGCCTTACGACCTTTTCTTTGCAATGAGAAAAAGTTTGTGATCTTTAGCGATCATGAGCCGCTCCAATATTTGCAAAACATGTCGGCCGCTGATGGGCGTATAGCTAGGACGTTAGACGAGCTTAACGAGTATAACTACGAAGTGCGACATATTAGTGGGAGGAAAAATGTCCTCGCTGATGCGTTGTCACGTTCACCACTTTCTGCAGTGGAATCCGATTATTTACCGGAGTCGGAGTCGGTTAACTGCTTGGGTGAGCAGTTCACTATCCCAACTGGTTTTAGGCAGGTGGAGGTACCTGGGGGGGGTGATTCGCTCTTCAGATGTTTCGCGCTATGCTTGGAGGGGAGTGAGAATGCTCACATAGATATACGAGAAGTAGTTGTTGACGAACTTTTAAAAGATCCGAGTAAATATAATCTGCAGGGTAGGAATATTTTGAAAAGGCTGAGACTTATGAGACTTCCTGGACAGATGCCTATTCCGGAAGTAATTCAGGCATTTGCCCAACTTTGTAAATATCAGGTGCACGTGTATTATAATACGTCTACTCCCTTAATTTATGGTGATGAAAGTGGTGACGTATGTTCTTTGAGGTGTGTATCTGGTATACATTATAATCTGCTGCATCCAATTCAAAGTGATGGTGGAAAGCATGTACCACCAGACGATAGCAGCGATCGCCGGGTGAATATGGTAAAGGTTCAGAGTCTCAATATTTCATCTGACGCAGATCATAATCTAGTTTCTAATTCTACGATAGACAGTGAGGTTATTTTGAGAGAGCAAAAACAGGATCCAACTCTGAGGAAACTTGTAGGGTGGTTTAAACTCAAACCAGTTCGCAATGGGATACAGACCTTGAGTTTATACTAAGACGTGGGTGATAAACTATTCCTTGGAAGGTGATATATTTGTATTCAATTCCAGTGAACCGTAGGAAATCATATAATTCCCTTTTTCATATTTGATTGCTGTAGTCTGTCAGATTCATTTTGAATATGGTCATTTGGGAAGGAATAAGTTAATCTCTCTCATATACGAAGACTTGTGGAATCCGAGGGTGGTGCAAGTTGTGGCTGATGTGTGTAGAAGTTGTCCTCATTGTCAGCAGAACAAGACCAATCCAAATAGTGTGAAACCACCACTCCTAAAAATTACTTCAAATCATCCTTTTGATTTGTTAGCAGTGGATTTGCTCCAGTTGCCACGGTCAAGAGGTAATAATGGTTATTGTTTTGTGGCCATTGACCACTTTTCAAAATTTATTTCCGTGGTGCCACTTGTGAAGAAGACTAGTATTGCTGTGGCAAACGCATTTAAGTACAAGTTGTTACCTTTTCTGCCATATATCCCTGACCGGTTGCTTAGTGATAGAGGGCTGGAATTTATGGGTGAACCGTTTGAGAGGGTCTTACGAGAGTTTGGTATTTCTCACGTGGTAATTTCAAGCCATATGCCTCAATGCAACGGAGTTACAGAGAGGGTTAATCGTACTCTGCTGCAGACATTACGGATGTTGGTGCAGGAGAATCCCGTTTCCTGGGATACCGAGTTGCCTCAGGCCGTGATTTTGTATAATAATACGTGGCATTCTGCCATTAAAGCAACGCCTAGCGAGGTTTTATTAAAGAGGGCGCATACTTTTGCCAGACATCGTTGTTTTTGTAAAAACGGTATTGGAGGGAACCTTCTTCTAAATTCGCTCCATACAAAAAGGGGGATAAAGTTGCTTATAAAACTCATCTTCCAGGGGATTTGGTCACAAACAAGTTTAAACGCCGATATACTGGTCCTTTTGTTGTTCTCAAGGTGTATTCTAATAGTCTGTCATATGTTATTTCCCGATGTCCTCTGGAGCCTCAAGGTAAAGAGGTAACCGCACATTATTCGCAGTTACGGCCGTGGGTGGATGTTCCTGAATATTTGAGGAAAAACCACTATTTTAAGACCTTATTGCTGCATTCAGATGATGAGTGCGAGGAGGAAGTTAGGGAAGTCCGTGATATTTTGCCACCAGAGGAACAAAGGGAGGAGAGTGGTTTGGTGACAGAGGAGCCGAATTTATTCGATGCCGTGGAGTTGGAGGAAGAAGAACAGGATTTCCTGGGGTTTGAGGCCTCACCATTTTCGTGTGATGAATATTCTGCTCTGCACGACTTGGCTGAGAGTCAAGAGCGGTTAGACGCGATGATGAAGCCTGTAGTGTTAGAGCAAGTACAACACCTCAGTGGCGGTGTGGCAAAACTCATTGAGGAGTCGTTCTCCAGTCCGAGTCGATCCTCTGTAGTGTTAGATCAGGTACAACACCTTAGTGGCAGTGTGGCAAAACTCATTGAGGAGTCGTTCTCTAGTCCGAGTCGATCCTCCGTTGTTGGTTCTACCAACAATCACGGTCGCATTGATCCTATTGAGGAGGGTTTTATTGAGTCTGCGAGTTCGGAGTCCCGATTTTTGATTCCTATGTCCGCATTACATCCTTCGGCGCGTCCTTATCGCAATAGGCGAATTTCTTTTACCGCTCCGCTGATTCAGTTCGCACCCGCTTCGCCGTTAGCGGATGGGTCAGTTCAGATAGAGTCATCTGAAAGTCGGGAGGAGTTTTTCGGGGAGCTAGATGAATCATGGGGCCAGACGTCAGCATTTGAGGGATTTAGCCCTCAGGTGCAAAAGTTGTTACGGTCATCCCCTCATAATAGTTCTCTGGGGGTCCTGTACAATTTAGAGTCGTCTGAAAGCGAGCATGAGAGCAAGTGTGAGAGTTTGCCTGGGGAGTATATGAATGATTCCTATGGGAAACCGGAGGGGCTTGCTATCATCCCGGAGCCGGAGAAGTCTGATATTCTGGAGCCGGAGGTGAGAAACCAACGGCCGCATACGAGATCCAGGGGGGCGGTAGCGGAATTATCCAATACCATGGCTGTGCCTCTGGAATATCAGCGCCGAAGGCCAAGTAACATAGCTAAACAATTAATCACAAAATAAACTAATAACTATCTATTGATAAAAGTAATTGAAAATTTTTTTTACACATTGTTTATTACCTATAGTGTTCGAAAAAAAAAAACGTAATGTTAGCACCGTAAAAATAAAGAAGGAAAAATAAATAAATTACACTTTGAGAAAAATATTTAAAATGTAAAAAGAGTGTTCATTTAGCATAATCATACTGCAAGAGAAGTAATGTCAAATATTAATTAAAACATAAATCTGTGTCACAAAAGTAACAAAGCAGAGAGAATTCCGTGGTATATGTCATGATCCAGCCGTGCTTCCGAAAAGCGTATCGAATGGCGACAGTAAAATGATTATAATATGATGAATTCCGATGTACTAATTACTAATTGCCTTACAGGTCCTTATTTTTCATTTTATTGTTCATTATGATATATAACCATTGCTTTGTTCTAAGAGATATATTTTTATTTGCAGATGAAGAACATTCTGGTCATCGGAGATTCCGAGGTTGACTCGCTATGGATGTAATCACACAAGAGTGGTGTAATATGCACCGTGTCCTAAGTAAAAAGAATTTTTTTTATATTTTTAAAATTTGACCGAAGAAAAAAAAAGGGGAAAAAAATTTCCTTAAATGTTTTCTTAAATGATGTTACATGTCAAGATCATGCCCTACGTTATACAATTATTAACCTATATCTGTAAAATATTTATGTGTAACGAGCAATGTTGTAAGCTCCTTAATTGGTCTAACTTTTATTATTATGTTTCTTATGTATGCTACCATGACAAATATGTAGGTATTATGTTGTCTTCTCGCGCTTACTTGGGTGACTGGCAATGTTACAGTTGCCCTGGGATGCAATTGACTAGCATTTTTTTTCCGGTTTTTGAGAAAATGGGCCATTTTCTGGTGGGGGATAATGTAATGGGCCTGCTGCCATTGCATTCTTTTTTTTCCCCTTTCCAGGTTATGGGCCCATCTCAAGTCGGCAGATGGTCGAAGAGCGACGATGGTGGATGCGAACCAAGCAGTGGAAGGTTCAGGGGAGAGAACTTTTGGGTGGTGTGAGCAAAACTCAAATTAGCCACAAAGCTAAGTAGACGGGCTATGTGTATTTTGATGTATATGTATATATACATATATATGTTAAAATATGCATGCCCACATTTTGGTTGTAGATATTTATTATTTCCCTTCCATTCCAGATAGGTAAAATTGAAACCAAATTGGTTAAACAGGGATAAAAAGTGAAGATTCTATTTCATAAAATAATTTATAAATCGAAGTAGTTAATTTATTCTGCTACTCAGAGGTACCAAAATATTCTGTACCATAATTCCTGATTTGTCTTCGATTTGAAGATCATTGATTTACATACTCCCCACATTAGGGTACGTCTTCTTTTTAGTGTACCCTGTTCTTATAAGTTTACATTGATTTTCTGTTCAATATCATTGTTATTTTTTCCAATTTGCCCTATGAATTGCCGTGGTGAGAGTGTTAGCTCTCTCTCACTTAACTGCATTTTTGCAGGGATCGGATCTGGGAGCGGTTTGATCTGGGCTTGAGTTCATTTTATCGGGGCGTGGAACCAAACTGAGGGTGATTTATCCTGCCTTGCGGCCCAGTCTTTCTCTGGCCGATTACGTCACCGTCATTGTTCACTTGAGGCTCAATAATTGCCTTGAACTGTAGCCGAAGCTGCGGGCTATACAGTTAATGCTGCCGCTTAACCTGACGCTGGTTATATCAGAGGGTCGAGTAATCACAGATAGCTAAGTTGCGTATTCCCTTCATTGTGGGTTAAATTGCAATCGTAACTATCGTCAGTGCGCATAAATTGTTGTAGTCGATGAGTTGTTGACGGGATTCACTTGCATGGATATATTTTGATGCGTAAATAGCAGTTAAATTGTTTTAAGGTCTCTTAATTGTCGTAACTTTGCATCACTGTAAACATACATAGATTCGGGTACATGCATATTCTGCCCTCTCAAATTGATTAATTAATTGTTTTTTTTGTATTAAACTAAATGTGATTAACTAATATTTATTTTTGTGTTCAACTGAATGGCCATATAGTTACCCATGTGTAATCTGATACTATTAATCCGATAATTATTATTGTTTTACTATTGCGAATTATTCTGCTATTTTGTTCTTATACTTATACTGAATCAACCAATTATATTATTTTTGTAACTTGAATAATAACCATTTTTTGCAATATTCGATACTTACAATTTTTTTTTTTTCAGTAGTACTTTAAATATTATCATGTATATATTATATGTATATTTTGCTCCGTTAATTCTTATAAATCTTGGTCATCTTCGCGAGAATACATCTATATTTTATATAGGTGTATTTACTTAGAGGTTATTGAATCTCTTTTGTAATTTCCTAACTTATATTACCTCTGCGATCTTGTCCGCGTTGACTGACCACTATAATTATATGAATTGCCTTATTGACGCGTCCATTAACATATTCTGACACCTGCGAGTGTCTGATTTAAATAATTTGTATCGTTTAATTATCAGTCACGAGAATAGACCTATATTTATATAGGTCTATTGATCGTTCTGGTAATTCAATTTTATTACCTCTACGATCTGGTCAGCTTCGATTGGCCCCTCTGATCTGATGGACTGTACTATTGCTAGAATTCGTTAATTTCATAAATCATATTATATTATATATTTTTTTTATTGTGAAATCTGTATGGTTGCACACTAGCACAAGCTGTATATATGGTCTGTTTTTTTTATTATATATTTTTATATGAACTTGTGTGTCTGCGTTTTATTGAATAGCTAGTCTCCTTAGTAACACATAGAGTATCCAGTGTACTTTCCTTCTTTCTTTTATTCTGCAAGAAAGAGTTGCGCAAACGGCTGGGTTGGCGCCTCTTGCTGATCACGTCGATCATTTTCTGTCCTATTAGCTTTCTGCGCTTAGGGTTTCTTTTCTCTTTTTCGACTATTGGCAGGGTTTGCCCCCTCTTCGCCGTTACATATTAAGTGGCGACCTTGCCAGGATACTTATATATATATATATATATATATATATATATATATATATATATATATATATATAATATATTATATATATATATATATATATATATATATATATATATAATATATATATATACTATATATACTTCATTAATATCACATAATAATATATTAGAGGATTACTCCCGGATAGGAATTAGCTCGTGATAGGCCGGATCAGCAGAGTTATCCGGGCTGGAATTAAAACTGCGGATTGATACGGATATCCGGCAGATTTACTCTGCTCTACTCTACTTATTATACTATTATATATATATTATACGTATACATATATTATATCATTATTATACTAATCTATTATACTTATATATCACATATTATATATATTATAATATATATTATACTGCATCTCCTGCTCCTTGCAATCTCTTCCCCTTCCTCTTGCCGAACTGCACTTCCAAACATTGCAAACAAGGTACCGTATATGGTAAAGTTATATAGACAGGGACCACATATTTTCTGAATTTTTTTTGGCCCAAAATCAATATATAATATATATATATATTACTATATAATTATAAATATATATATATATATATATAATATATATATATATATATATATAATATATATAATATATATATAATATATATAATAATAGATAATAAAGATACATACTCCGCGTCCCCGTCGTGCACCCCGGGCAACGAGGACACCAGAGGTGTCCTCGGCTAAAGGAGGATAGGGCTAGGAAAGGATAGAGACAGCCTAGCAAGCCACTTCCCGCAAAATAAACTGCTTGCATATCGAAGCCGAGCCTCGGTAAGCGGACTAAAACTTTAGACCGAACGACTTCCCGGTGAGACTTTACGGTAATATGAACATTAAACCACTTTAAGAATGTATAGGTTTGTGCCTATCAATAAATGTGTATGTACCTATGGAATGATAAGAGGAGGTGATAATAGATATCATGAAGCACACGGAAGACTAGAATTCATGCTCTCGATGCGGTGGTTAGATGAGAGATGAGGGGGGGTGTAGCGGAGGGTAAAGAAATTGGAGAAGGATTTGTTCTGATGTATCAGTGGGGTGATAGAAGGAATTAAGAAAGCCATGGTGTCGTAATTATCAGTGGGACCAAGACTGATCACCATGTATACAGAAAGTAAAAATTCTAATGAGGAGGTTGATATGTGCGTTTTTGGAAGATGAGGCCGGCATAAAGATATAGATATACCAGATCATATGCACCACAACAGGGCACTCAGAGGAGGAAAAAACTAGATTTATGGAATTGGATGAGGAAGAGGTGGTGGTGAGGAGGAGGGGGAGAGGTGCTTGTTGATGGGAGATTTCAACGCTAGAGTAGGAAAGAGAAGAGAGATGGAGAGAGTATTGGGACCATTTGAAGAGGATACAAGAAACATGGAGGGAGAGGCGTTGATTGATTTTTGTGTGAGAAACGACCTAAAAATAATGAACACGTTTTTCAAGCACAGAGAGTCTCACATCTTTATGAGGTATAGATGGAATCAGGTAACGCAACAATTCGATCAAAAATCGGTGATAGACTACATGATAGTCTCCGATAAAAGGATGGTTAAGAATGTAAAGGTGATCCCGGGAGTGTCCTTAGATGCGGATCATAGACTGGTGGTGGCGGACATGAAGATAAGAGGGGAGGGAGGAGTAAATGAGCAGAAGAGGGCAGTGATCAGAGTGGAGAAGTTAGAAGAACAAGAAACGAGACGAAATTATGAACGGGAAATGCAGGAAACCCTAAGAAATGAAGAAGAAAACGAAGACTTGCAGGATGTCATTAAGGAAGTGGCAGAGAAAACTCTGGGTAAAAGATGGGAGGAGGTACTAAGAAGAGACATACACCATGGTGAAACGAGAAGAAGTGAAAAAAAGCAATTAAATAAAAACAGGGAAAATGAGGAAGTGGCTGAAAGAAAAGAACAGCGGCAGCAAGCGGAGTATATATGGTAAGGCAAGCACATGAGGCAGAGAGAATATAAGAGGAGGAGCAGAAAAAATGATGGAGACGGATTGTCAATCAGGAGACAATAACGAGAGATGTCGCGAGCGAGGGTAAGAAATAGATTATTTAAGATGGCGAGAGATCGTAAGAAAAACCAACACACACCGTAAAACTAGAAATATAAAAAGATAGAACTCGGAGAGTGTTGTATACCGGAAGAAAGAGAATGATATAGATGGATACGTTAAATACTTATGAAGATCTGCTAAAATGTGGAATGACAGAGACACAATGAAGGAAGAAGCTGTAGATTCAGGACGAGGCAGGAGGAAGAGTAGAGCACTGAAGGCGGTAGTGATAACGTAAGAGAGGCTCATAAAAAGGTATGAAGAAGACGTTAAAGCCGTCAGGAGAGGATGCTCGAGTTGGCTGTGGAGTTGTTGGTGGAGGGAGGAGAGGAGCTGAGAGGAGAATCATCAGTTGATGAACAAGTGTTGGAGAGAGGAAAAGGTGCCGGAAAGGTGGGGCAAAGCACATAATATAATACCGAGAATATAAACGTAAAGGAGATGCAGGAAGCTGTAATAAATTCATAGAAGGCCATTTCACTGATGACGTTCTTGGCGAAAATATACGAAAATGAATATGGAGAGGAGGCTGAGAGAGGAAGTAGAGCCGAGACTCGACGTTAAGAGAGTCGAGTACGGGTTATAGAAGAGGAAGAGGCACACGACGGGACCTCTCCTATATGTCACACTAAGATGGTTTCGAGAAGATGCTGGAATATATGCACAGAATTTTAAAAAATGGTAGCGTTTCAGTCGGACCTGCAAAGCCATTTTGATTGCCTGAGTCGGTAGTAAAAAGCCCTCTGATAGCTATGTAGTCAGGAAATTATGGAGTGAGGGGTGAGTTTAATAGAAGGCAATAGAAAGTTATGTATGAGAAATGCAAGTGTGTAATTTGTTACACACTCGCTCAGTGCTTTCATAGAGAACTATAGATGGTTGAGGTGAAAACAGGAGTGAAGCAGGGGAGCATGTTTATCTCCACTGCTGCCATATATTATATTGTAGACGTCGGTGAATAAGGAAAAGTGAGGGAGAACTGGGGTAGAATGTTGAACGGGACATACATGGCAATATGCGGACGATTCTTTGCATTTGGATGCGAGAGAGAGGAGACTCGATTCGAGATTGGTGGTGGACGTTGTTTACAGAGGAGTTGAGGAAGCCAGGGTGATGTGAATGAAACATACAGAAGACAGAGATATTAACAATAACGAGGAATGAGGGCAGGGATTGAGGATGGTCTCGTGATGAGTCTGTAGAGGAGGATGAAGGCGGAAAATACCTGCAATGATCCCACGGAGGATGTTCTCACCGAGGGGAGAAGGTGGCGATGGAGAGATTACGCTACGAATGGAACACATTCATCTATTATTATAAACGGATACCCATGGATGTATATAGATGAACACACACATCGGAATAGAGGTTAAAAAAGTGATCTCTCTAACAGTTATACTGGACTCGCGACGCTGCCGTAGGACCGGAAACATGCTGACAACACAAGAAGAGAGTGAGTAGTAGCTCGAATAAAGCGGCGGAGATGAGGGTATTAAGGAACTATGATTGGAAAGATAGGAGAAACAGAATAGGAACATGAATAATTTCAGAGAAAGATATAGGTGTTGAGAAGATGATACTGAAGATGGATGTGGTGAGATTGAGCATGTGTGGGGACATTCTGGAGAGGATGGAGCAGGAACAGAATGCCGAAAAGAAGATGGGACGATGGACACCAGAGGGCAGAAACCAAGCGGAAGACCGAAGAAGAGACTTGGCCGCAGTCGTAGAGGGACTCTCTGGAAAGATGTCAGCTACCAAAAATGAGAGTGCTTAAGAGAAGAGGAATAGTGCAGCAGAGGGATGTCTGGAGAAAGACGCTTGCGCGGCTGACAGGATGCTTCCAACGTTCTTTATCATCTTTTTGCATTCTGGACACGATTTAAACACTTTGGGTTTTTTGTTTCCATAATCTTCTTGAAGATTACCTACTAAAACAATAAATACGGTATAATTATATATATATATATTATACTATTATATTTTACTAAGTTATTGTCTATATATTACGTATTATATTACTAGGCCTATATTATATTATTATTATATATTTATTATTGTTAACATATTATTATTAAGCGCTTTATAGTATGCATACGATATATTGATTACTTGACTTAAATCTTTTACAGATCTTGATTACAGTGGAGTCCTGTTGTTTACCTTATACCTCCGGGTATATAGTTATATATATATATATATATATATATTATTATATATATATTAATATATAATTATATATATATATATAATATATATATATATTATATATATAATTAATAATATATATATATATATATATATATATGTATAATATATATATACAGGTATATATATATCATATATATATATATATATATATATATATATATATACTATATTTAAATATATATATATATTATATATATTATAATATATATATTATAAATAATAATAATAGGGGGTAAAAAAAAACCATGGCCTATTTGGGGTAAAAAAAAACTTAAAACACCCTATCCCTCCCCAACCCATTTTTTTTTTATTTTTCTTTTTTTTGGGCTGTATTTTGTGCTGAAATCTATTTGTAACAAACTCAGGTTGCCAGAGTACTTTATGAAATCTGCTACAAATGTGATAGTTTCTAGAGAAAAAAAATCTGACCCTCTATTGAAATTTGGTCATTTTAACTTTTTTACATGTATTGCGCAAATTGCCAAAAATTCTATATGTATTATATTTTTAAAGATTTTTTTTTCCAGTGATGCTAATATTTTCGGTAGTGCTTTTTAAATGATAATATCAGTTTTTCATTCATATAATTTCAACATGGTTTTCTGTATATAACTATGATATTTTTTTTTACCCACCACTAATTTGACACTAATGGGGTAAAAAAAACCACTTTTCTTTTTACCAATTGTGGGGTATGTCAATATAAAAAACCAGATTATATAAATACAGAAAAACCAGTGGATTAAATATGAAAAATTGTTATTATTTACCTTATATATTTTTTACTCATCAGAAAAAAAATATTGAAATTAAAAAAATAATTGATATTTTCTTGTCTTATTAAAATAAAAATAAACATAAAAATAAAAAAATTGCCATAGTTGCATAAACCGATGCAGATATAGAAAGAAGAGTGGGCAACAAGACATGCTGGTAGCTTACGTAGCCCCAAAGCTATATGAGAAAGATTCAAAAATGGTAGCAACATTGAGGTGTGCAACAGCAAAGAAATACTCACCCTATCAAACTAATATTTCTATAGGCTATATATCATCTAGCTTCTAGGCACGTGCCGTTATCTCCCGACCTTATATTGATAGCAAATAAACACCGGTCTTAGTGTCTAACTTTCCTATGTTATTGGGTTACGGGAGTCGATTTGGCATGGTGATGATTTAGAAGGTGCGTGGATGCTTGGCCTTTCTATGAGTTATTCGCCTACCCCTTCTTTCACTAGCCTTGGACGATTATCCCTTACTTCATAAGTACACATCGATTTGTGTCAGTATATTTCTCATGTTATGAGGAGTATGAGAAGTTGCGATATTGGTAGATATATTTATGAATGTGCTTAGGATGCTTTCCTTCTACGGAGTTTATTACCGCCACCCCCCCTTTTCTAGCCCTTTTTCTAGCGATTGGACACGTTTGTCCTACGTCATAGAACAACGGCTAATTAATGGTGTCTACCCCTAGGGATAAGGTATGAGGATTCGATTGGTAGCGTATATTATTAGATATGTGTAAGGTTCGGTAACCTCTCTAGGAGTTTACCCCACACCCCCTTTTCTTAACCCCTTCTTAATGTGTTATATCGTATGTGATACACAGAAACATCATCCGATATTTAGCATGCGATTAGTACATAATACGACACTAGTGAATCGATTCCTGTGGTTTACGGACGGAATCGATTCACTCCTAACAAGAAGTTACAAGTATTTAGATATTACACACTACACCAACCCTTGATGGCATATACGTATTGCATTGCACATTGCACATATGTGCCATGCAATGTTGCAAACAAAAGATTTTATGCCAACATTATGCCACCATCGCTATTTATTGGCGTTAGACGTATTTAAGGGTCAAACTATTATGGGATTTTTGGTTGTCGATAGAAGCGTTTTCCGGGGTCAACGACGCGATTGGATCAAAACCCGAGGCACTGGCGCACCGTGAAATTGACTGTCAAGAAATCACTTGCTCGTAGGAAAGTTTCAAAGAACATACCAAAATTAAAAGATATTAAAGTTGGTGAGTTTTATGCGGTTCGATACGATCAACCATTAAAATATTACTGGGGTAAAATATTTAAAAAAATTTACAAATGATGAGGAAACAGAGCCTGTAAAGGTGGAAATGAAATACCTAAAAAATGAAGTGTTATCCAGCATTGCAGAAAACATACAGTGGGATTGGCCCAAAAATGATGATATAGATATAATTCCTGTAACCAACATTTTAATTGGACCTGTGACTCCATTACTTGAACAAAAAGGAAGGGGAAAACCCCTATTTTACTTTAAGGAAGAGGAAGAGGCCCTTTACAAACTTGAGTTGATGCGAGTCAATGGTGTTCCGATCACCAAAAAAAGAAATAAATTCCATGTTGCATCACCGCCAAATATACAATAGTATTAATTTTAAGTTATTATATAAGTTTTTATGTTTAAAAAAAGAAGAGGAACTTTTGTAATTTATGGACAAAAAATATTTAAAATTTTTGAAAAAGGAGACAAGCATTATTAATTAAAAGGCAAGTTTTATTTCTTTTAATATTGATTTAAGTTTAAAGTTTTTTTTACCCATTTATATTTTTTTTATACCCCATTGGGTTGAGGGGTTAAAAAAAAGATCCTATTTTTTGCTAATATTTCACATAAGCAATAATTTGTTTAAGCATATATACATTTACTAAATAATCACACAGCCTTATATACCATGAACAATTTATGAATAACTAATTGTTTGGTTCAAGTTCAATATATCTCAAATACGTGAGGTTCAAAGTTTGTGGAATTTGGTTTTTTTTTTACCCCATGAGTATATAATATAATATATATTATACAATATATATATAATATATAATATATTATATATATATATAAATATTATATATATATAATATCATATATATTAATATTATATATATATATATATATATATATATAATAACTATATATATATATTATATATATATACACAACACACACACCATCACACACACAAAGTATGTCTCACGAGTTAAATTGTGATTACAGCGGTGTATAAACCGTTACTCAGGGAAGTTAGTATGAAAATGTATAAGCGATATGTTTCGATTATTTAAATTCATTGAATTAAAGTGAGATATGGGGATAGTGTTAAGTTGTGTTCTAATTTGCACGCGCAAATGCGAAAACCACGCACAAACATGCGAATGCGAATTGGATGATAATTTTTTTATGGGCTTCTGTGAAATGCACATTAAAAATGAGGTGGGCTCTTCCTCTCGACATTTTTAGATACAGTTTATCTTCGTTTCCACTATAATGTACCCATAACGCAGTCAATGTTACATAACATAGTTTTTTTAAACAGTTGAATGTGTAAAGGTTGAAGAAAAACCATTAATCAAGACAGATCCATTAATATCAGATACATGTAATGTTTAATTATACAGTTTGTATAATAGGTATCATATAACAAATTATTATGAACCTTTATGAATCTTATCCACAGCATGCAAGACAGGAGAGAAGAAACGTCTATATTTTTTTCAACTTGTACATACAGTTTTTACAAATGTTGTTCGAAGACGCTTCCATCCACGCAAATACACGCCTCAGCCCTCTGGCGCCAGGTTTCATTGCATGCCAATGACAGTGACACACCAGGGTTGATTTCCCTACATTGCGTTGGTTATTCGACGGCGAAGATATCGGCGAGGTTACTGGGTCATTAAACTCCAGCGAGTACATGGTATGTTTTGAAGATACCCCCACAGTAAAGTAGTCCAGTGGTATGTTAAGTCGGAGTAAACGCGGCAGGCCATGTGAAATTGGGACCAAGATCTTCCGATCCATCTTCCCTGACGAAAAGGTTCTGTCGAGGTAGGTTGTCACTATAGCTGCATTATGTGCACCTATTATATGTTAGGTAAAATATTCTTCGTTGTGTTCTTAAAGGTATATCACTCAGGAGGTCTCAAACCAAGAGACGGTCTGCTAGGAAAATGGAGGTAACGCTGTTCCTGTCAAATTACCCTACGAAAATTAAGACCCGATAATCCTACATGAGTAGATACCACACACAAATCGTATGTCTGAGTATGAGACCTTAGTGTGATTGTGCTAATGTGAATGTTATTTATGGGGCGTTTGTTTCCGCCCAATGTTCTGAAGTTCCACCTGTTATAATACCGTTATTGGATAAAGCAAGAATTCATCGTTCCATGTAAGATATTTATCACAATAAAGTCCGTGGTACATCCATAGAAGGCCAATCAATTGACAGGCCAGGAAATCCCAAGCCACCTTTTTGGTCTCCACGATGCAAACCAATGCAATGTATGGCCTATATTGGACCACATGTAGTATGCAACACGAATCCGTTCGATTATGTGTTTCCTTCGATGGATTTCCAGATCGAACTAGCACTGGCTCGTAATGAGAACATGGATTTTCATGGGTGTATACTGGTATATAGCAGAACGTCCAGTTCGACGTTCGAATGTACGGACACGAACCCCCTCCCGTATGATGAGAGGGTTGAACTATCGACCCTGTACCCTTGAGAAACCGTCATGTACTTATGGAATTGCCATGTGCTCACAGGTGGTCGCGATGTGGATAACGTTATGTCCTATATTCTGCAGCAGCTCTTAGCGAACATTCCTTGTTATTGCCAATGTACACCTCCAACATGTCACGCTTTTCGTCTTGCGTATACTGGTCAGTGGATGTTCCAAAATGTATGGCTCTGACTAAACAAACCTACCATGAAGTAACGTATTCACTACACTATTATACGCGAATAATTGGTTATGAATAACCTCCATACTGATAGGTGTTAGTGGTTGTACACATTCAGCATGGGCGTATTTATTAGCTACATAGTACATTATCAAATTAACTAAGGGATGCATTGAGGTAAAATTTTAATTAATTCACTTAGTTAGCGTGTATCTGATATTTTTAAAACTATTGGATGATGCCTAGTGTATTTAACCTATTTATATAATTTGAACGTTTCGGCCTATTTTGTAAGGAACATATGTCACGGATGACGTCTAGTTGTTTATGGTTACATTGCGTGGAAACGAACAACCATATCAAAAAATGTTCAAGAGGAAGAGCCCACTCTCATTTAATTATATGCATTGTCACAGAAAAAAATGGAAATATATCCCATCAACATTTGCATGTTTGCATGGTTTACGTATTAGCGTAAAGCAAGACACCAACGTAACAACTAATTCCACCATCCTCCATTCAATTGAATTAAATAACTCTGACTATAGATATTCTGAGCACATTTTTCATACTTTAACATCACCGAATAACAGTAATACACTGCGCTGTAACATTAACTCGTGAGGTACACCGCTGATAATCTAAAAATAACTATACCCCTACAATAACAATACGCTTAAATAAATATAATACATACCAGCTATATATAAATATATATAAATACAAAACCTACATAACCTACCTAAGTACATAAAAATAACCCAATACCTACTTATACACAGCACATATTACATAATATTAATATACTAGATATAAATAATTACTAAGATTACAATTAATCCTATCTTCTATTATACATCTCTC
>JABUQX010056535.1:0-15000 GCA_015478945.1 Trachelipus rathkii
CCAAAACATTGACAAAATGTTAATGAGCGCGACAGTGTTTATAAATGAGAATGTTTTAATTCATTCCTTAAGGCTAGTAATTTTAATTGATTTTCTCAAAAAAAATCAATTAATATACGTTTAATTACTTTATGTAGGAAAATTGTAGGTCATTTTAGTTGATCACCAATTGCTACAACAACTGAATTAACGGAAATTCAAAAAGGTCTAATTTGCCAAATACACAAGCTTATCAAGATGTGGAAACAGATTGAATTTCGTTCATATTTATTATGCTGCAAAGGATCATAGAGCAAAAAATTGCAATTATTATTATTATTAATTCGAAAAAACAATCTAGATATCTTATATACAAATCACTGGAAGCTAATGGAGAATATATTTAGATTGTAACGACCATTTGAAGAATTAACTAAAAGAGCGAGTGAATATGTGTTGATTTCAGTCATTTGTAAATACCTGCAGTTAATGCATTGCAAATATATTTAGCAAAAACTTGGGAGGATAGCGGTGTAGAAACTATGAAAGATGAACTTTTAATTCGTGTTTACTGAACGTTTTTGGTACCATTAAAGAGAAGGAACTTTATGTACTTGCAACAGTTCTAAATTCACAATAATACAAATAAGCTCCCTTTGATATTATTGATCAGAATAAAACAAAATTTATGCTCAAAGAAGAAGTAAAACTTTTATAAAAGCTAAAGAAAATATTACATTAAGTTCAGATTCTGATGAACAAAATTATCAAAATGATCACGTCTATAACTAGAATTCACATGAGAATATGAAATGGATGATACGCAGATATTGATAGGAAACACATTCAATTTTCTGCAAGTGCTTTGATGACATGCTACAAGAAAAATCGTTAGAAGAAAATGAAGAATATTCAGATACAATCAAACCAAGTGGAACTGATCAAAGGAGAAAAAAGTTAAAATGCAAACGTAAAAGCAGCAGTGAGAGAAAACAACATGAATTAGAAAATACTATTCAAACTATTGTGGATAAATATTTTGCAGTACCACTTATGGAACGAAAATCGGATGCTGATCCACTGTTATGGAGAAAGAAAGAAAAGCTCTTTATCCTGATTGCATCTTAACTGAATTAGCTAGGAAATATCTCTCTGCTCCACCTTCAAGGTGTATTTAGCGTGAGAAATGTTTTGCCAGCAGGAAATATTTCTAACAAGGTTAAACAGGAATCGCCTTTCTCTTCTCCAACACTACTGTCAGCTTCGATGTTCTTCATCATAATTTAGTGCTTTTGATTTTAAATATTAGAGAATGGCTACCATAAATAGCAATGTTTCAATAACCTAGTTAACTTTCCTTCACTGAACTTTGCGCTTAACAAATATAATTTAAACTTTCTCAAAAAATCTATTGTATACTCTATAAAGTATCGATAACAGCTGGTACAATGCACTATATATAATAATAATATATTATCATATAATATTATATATATATATATATATATATAATATATCTATATATATATATATATATATATATATATATATATATATACTATATATATATAAAATAATTATAAATAAATATATATAAGATATATATAATAAATAAATATATAATATTATTGGATATATATATATATATATAATATATATATATACTATATATATATATATTATACTATATATAGGCACTATATTATATATATATATATATATAATATATATACTTATATAATATATATTATATATATAATTAATTTTATATATATATATGTATAATACTATATATATATATATATAATATATAGTATATATATATATATATATATATATATATATATATTAATAATATATAATAATATATATATAGTATATATATTAATGTATTATATACTATATATTAATACATATATACTATATATTAATATTTCTATATTTATAATATAATATATATTATAATAATATATTTATATATATTGTATTAAGGGTATATATATATATTATAATATTTATATATTATATATATATATTTATAGTTTCCAATGAATAATAGTTTAGTTGAAACTTAAGTCTTTAATAAATTTAAGATTAAGGTATATATATATAATTTTTTAAGTTTTTTATAAAATCAGATATGGCATGTAGTTTAAAGTTCTTTTACCTAATTCATTTACCTCACTCTGTATTGTATTTTTTAAAGCTAGATTAACAAAAGGAGTGTTTTTTTGTTAAGGGGTTATCATTTCGGACATCAAACCCTCTTTTAAGTTGTTTATCAAAAAAATTAGTCAATTTAGTAATGGTGTATATAGATCAACATCATAAATTAATATTATTATACTTATAATATTATTTATTACTTTGACTTAATATTCCTAATAAAAAAAGTACTAAAGTTAAACTCATATAATTTTTTTTTACACTCGAATTATTCAATTCATCTAAATAAATTTATTTTCATTAAAATGTCTCATTTTTACTTTCAATGAATTAATAACTATTTTTATTTTCAAACTACCTTTTAAAAATAAAGGTCTCCGGCCGGAGAAAGCGGAACTAAGTGCGTCTGCCGGCCGGAAGCCGGTAGGATCTTCAAAAAAGGGCAATCGGACTAACCGGCCAACAGCCGGAGCCGGAGCCGGAGATCCGGTGCATCCAATATATATATATATATATATAGTTATATATATATATATATATATATATATAATATATGTATACAATATTATATAAATATTATATATATATATATACCCTATATATATAGTATATTTATATAATATATATATATATATATATATTTATATTATATATATATATATATATGTAGCCTATTCCATTATAACTTTTGTAAAAATTTTTAATTTATGTTCGTTCTTATGCTAAGATTTGCGCGAGCACAAATTTTAGCATAAGTAGAAGTGAAATAATATATAAAAACCCATTTCTGTTGAGATACTCATCAGTCAGATTAAATTAATACTCAAGATACTCTCTCCAGGAACTCCTCCAAATTTAAAAACGCAGCTTCTCGGCAAGAGAGGTAAATTTCAAGGAAGGGCTGACTCCGAAAATCGATCACAAATTCTTCGCTAATAAGAAGTGAGGCAAGGTCGTAAACGCGCTGAAAGTCGCGTGACTACCAATTCGCAATACGAAGAGAGAGATCTTCAAGCAGAAGGGAATTTTATTACATCATTACTTACATTGATATTCTTTACTATTGTTAAATAAAATATCGTTTGAAATATGGAATTTTTAATTTACCATCATCTTATATAGGATGCTTGCTCTTAAAGAAGCCACACAACAACTCCTTCACTTTATAATTGGTGAACCCGGAGTAGAACACCCAGAACTTCAATCAACGCCCTCTGAAAAAAACACAAAATGAAGAAAAAGCAAAAACTAATAATACTAAAATTTCCATCAGAACACTCGGAGAAAGGAATGCAAAGGACAAGCAAAGTATAAAAAAAAGACCTTCAGAGAGGACGGCTGTTCACCATTAAAGGTCTTCACTACTTCATCAACTAATAACAGTTTCGAGATTCAACAGCGAGAGGTGTAAGCAAAACTTCCTTTTTTCTTGCATGCATTTCTTTCGATCATTCAAGTTTGGATTTGGGCAGCAACTACATTTTTGTAAATTCCAACTACGAATCTCTGATTTCCTTTTCGAAATTCTATAAATGGTTTCTGTGACGCTCCCTTTTATGTATGAAGAAATTTTTCATATAATAAATGACCTTAAATTTCAATAACTTCGCCTCTATCTATCTATTACTTCCTTTAGGTATAGATTTTCTTCATCATTTTAAAAGTTTGGATTATGGGCCAGTAATATTTATTTTTTGGATTTCCACTAAGATAACTTTGATTCCTTCGAATTCTAAATGTGTTTCCTGTGACACTCCCTTTTATGTATTGTAGAATATTTTTTCAAATAAAAAAGGACTTGAAATTTCAAGCAGACTTCGTCTCTACATATGTCAAGCAATGGTTTTTCTCGTAACTACAGCTTTGAAAACTATTTACGTGCGCATTGGTCAAATCATGGATTACATTAGGAACGCCTTATACTGGACCTTTCATTGGATTCAACGGTTTCGATCGATGGGCCTATTTAACTTGTGAATAACTCAATTGTTCAATATCAATAATTATGTATAAACATTTTTGTATTTTATGCATTTAAATGTTCGTATGTTTGTTTATATCTAACGGATATAACCAAATATGATTGTGTTTAATGCCCTTTTATTTTCTGTATATATTAAACATTATTGATATTTTATGTATTCAAATATTTGTATATATTTTTAGATCTTCGGATGTAACCAATTATGCCTCGTATTTGAATATTATTTACATTTCATGTATACTATTTTTGTGCCTTCAATGTTTTGCAATGTTTACTTATGTTCTTCGACAGTAATTGATGTGATTTTTGTCTTTCATTTGAAAGTTTTTTAATGTATGTATTTTACTTATTCCTTTTACCTCATTGAAATGTTTTATATGTTTGTATGCATTGTAAATGCCCACAAATTATGTATACATTTGAATGAAGGTTAGTTTTTATATCTTGTATAATTATTATGACATACTTTCTCACTCCGTGTTTAGTGCGGGAGCGGAAAGTAATGTAGCACTCCATTATATCTTTGTAAAAATTTTAATTTATGTTCGTATTTATGCTAAGATTTGCGCGAGCATAAATTTTAGCATAAGTCCGAAATGAAAATAATATATAAACCGTCCTTGTTTGAGGATACTCAAAAGTTCGGATAAAAATTAACAATAAGAATCAGAAAAAATAAATTCACTCAAGATATTCTCTCCAAGAAATCCTACCGGCAAGAGAGGTAAATTTCACGGAAAGGGCTGCGACTTGAATTTCAATCACATTTTCGCTAAAACGAAGAGTTAGAGGCAAGGGTGGTAAACGCGCTGGAAAGTCTGTGACTACCAATTCGCTTACGAAGAAAGAGTATCTCGACAGAAGGGATTTTGTTACTTCTTACTTTCATATTGAACATCTTTTAATCATTTGTTTATTAAATACCTTCATTCAAAAATAATGGATTTTTATCATTAACATCATCTTATAAGGGTGCTTGCTCATAAAAAGAAGCCACCTAATCCTAGCAAGTTCGTACTATATATATATATATATATATATATATATATATATATATATATATATATACTATATATATATTATATATATTATTTATTATATTATATATATATATATATATTCTCTCAAGTTCGTTCCATATGTTTGTGTTCCGAACCGAGTCAGTTTGAGTCGCGTGCGACTCACGCACGTGACTCAGGCAAGAGACTTGGTTTGGTTGTACTCAGAAACGAACCAAAGGAATTTAAAAGTTGGCAAATTTTCCAATATAGCTTACCAGTGTTTTTTACCGGCATATATATATATATATATATATATTTATAGTATATATATAATATATATATATATATATAATAGTAGATATTATATTTATATATATATATATAGTAGTAATAGAAGGAGTTTCGTAGCCACCGAGGATCACGCTGGCTCTCTGAGTAGTCCTTATCTGGAGGCGCGTTTGATCCGCTGTGTTTGCTGATATCTTATTTCGCAATTATCATTTTTATTTATTTTTATTTATTTTATTATTATTATTATTATTATTATTATTATTATTATTATTATTATTATTATTATTGATTATTATTATTATTATTATTATTATTATTTTATTAGTTATTAATATTATTATTATTATTTATTTTATTTATTTTCATTTTATGTTTATTTATTTATTTATTTATTTATTTATTTATTATTATTTATTATTATTATTATTATTTATTATTTATTATTATTATTATTATTATTATTATTATTATTATTATTATTATTATTATTATTATTATTATTATTATTATTATTATTATTATTATTATTATTATTATTATTATTATTCTATCCGGGTTAGGCTTATCGTATCGCTGTAAAATTTGGTGGCGCGCTAGGTGGTGACGTAACCTCGTCGTAGACGATTTTACGTCCCCCGTTTTCCAAAAGGGAGGCGCTGCCCCCTAAAAATATGAAATGATCGTGAAAGGCTGAAATTCGGCGAAAGGACTCGGGCCCGGCGCCGGACTCGGGTTCGGATTCGGGCTCGGAGCCAGCACCGGTGCTGGCTCCGGTGCGGTGCTGAGTTAGTAAATATTTAGATAATAATACAGTATTGGTGTCTTTATATATATGCAGGCTGTAGGTGCGGTTGCTAATAAATAAATATTTCTTTAAGTCATATGGGTGTCAAAAATATATGTTTATAAGGTCGTAGAACTCGAATTTGAGGGTTGTATGCTCGTAAAGGGTGGCTTGGGACCCCCAGGAGGGGGTGGGGTCCCCCAGAAGAAATGCACGAATGCAAAACAGAAGAAGATAGAGGAAAGAAAAAGGAAGAAGGAAGAAGGAAGGAGGAGGAAGGAGAAAGGATGGAAGAAGGAGACTAAGAAGGAGATAGAGTTGGTACCAACACCTGTGCTGGAGCCGGTGCGGTGCTGAGTTAGTTAACATGCATTCATCGTTTGCTATTTTTATTTTCATGTTTCATTTTAACACATTTATTTTTGTTTTCAATTTAATTTTTTTTAATTTATTTTCAAATTTTTTTTTTATTTATTTTAATTTATTTTGTTTAAAAAATATAATTTTTACTAAAATTTTTATGCTTTTCATGTTTATAACGTAAAAAATTTGCCTTTTTACATACCTAAAGCAGTAAATCAGAAAATCAAACCCCCCACTCTACCCTCCCCTCCCATCCATTATCTATGATCTATTGATTCAAGTCATATTTTTTAATAAAATTGTTATGTTTTACATACCCTGAAGGTGAAGCAGAAAATCAATAAATCAAACCACCCACCCTACCCTCCCCACCCCTCCGTGATCTATTGATCTATTGATTCAAGTCATAGTTTTTTACTAAAATTGTTATACTTTACATACCCTAAAGCAGTGAATCAGTAAGTCAGCAAATCAAATCACCCACCCTACCCTCCCCAACCCATCCATGATCTATTGACCTATTAATCTATTGATCTATTGATTTAAGTCATATTTTTTACTAAAATTGTTATGTTTTACATACCCTAAAGCCCAAAAAAAAAAAGTTAAAAGTCAAGTAAGTCGTAAATCAAACCACCCACCCTACCCTCCCCCACCCCTCCATGATCTATTGATTCAAGTCATATTTTTAACTAAAATTGTTATGTTTTACATACCCTAAAGCAGTAAATCAGTAAATCAAATCACCCACAATACCCTCCCCGCCCTCCATGATCTATTAACTATTGATCTATTGATCTATTGATTCAATTCATTTTTTACTAAAATTGTTATGTTTTACATACCCTAAAGTAAAGTAAATCAGTAAAATTTCCCGTAAATTCATAAATCAAACCACGCAACCCTATCCCCTCACCCTATCCACCATGATCTATTGTCCATTGATCTCTATTGATCTATTGTTTCATGTCACTTTCGAGTTTCATTTTGGATGAACATAACATAAAAATCAAAGTTCTTTATACAGTAGACCAACGAATATATGCTACGTAACAAAAGTTTTCACATTAATAAAGCTAACAATAGCATCACCTGAACTAAGAATATAATGTACAACGACAAACCTAACACACCTTAAGCACGAATAAACTGTTACATAAACAAAGTTTCACACTTAACAACGTAAAGTAACTAACATTGCAAAACAAAAAACGTAGCCATATTCACATACTTTGTCAAGCATATTCATAACATATCAAGTTAATTTTTACACATTAGCATGGTAAATTTAACAAAAAAAGTATCATACCTGTGTCTAATTATCATAACTGAATCACGATATTTGCTAACGTAACAAAGTTTTTTCCCATTAATAAAGCCACCGTAGCATCATCTGACACTAAGAATATAATACACAACGACAAACCTACACACCTTAAGCAAGAATAAACTGAAAATATTAACAAGATTTATACTTACAACAGTAAAGTAACAAACATAGCATACAAAAACGTAACTTATTCCCACTTTGTCAAGCATATCTTTAACATATCAATACTAATTTTACATTAACTTCACGGGTAAATTTAAAAAAAAATTTATCATAACCTTGTCTAATTATCAAACAGACCAACGAATATATGCCAACGCAACGTAACAGTTTTTTACATTAAACAGTAAAATTTAACAAAAATTTAATCAAACAACCTTACCTACTAATCATAATTCCAACGAATAATTGAAACATAACAAAATTTTATCCCAAACATTAAATAAAAATAAGTTTTTTTAATAAAATCATAGTAAAGTGTAAATGTTTACTGATCCTAAAGCAGTAAATCAGTAATCAGTAAATCAATTCCATCATCCCTCCACCCTCCTCCACCCTTCCATGATCTATTGATCTATTGATTCAGGTCAAATTTCGAGTATCATTTCGTGAATAACAAAAGCATAAAAATAAGTTTTTATATATAATAACCAACGAATATATGCTAGCGTAACAAAGTTTTTTCACATCAATAAAGCTACATATCATAACCTGAAGTAAGAGAGTATAATATACAACGACAAACCTAACACGACTTACGCGCAAATAAACTACTAACATTAAAAAAGTTTGTATTAACAAAGTAAAGTAACTAACACAGCGTTACAAAACGTAACCTATTCACAAAACTTTTTCAAGCATATTTCTAACATATCAATGTTAAATTTTACAATTAACATGGTAATATTTAACAAAAATTCATCATAACCCTGTCTAATTATCATGCTGAAGATCGTATATATCCTAATCGTAACAATGTTTTTTATGCAATTAAACATAGTAAAATTTAACAAAAAATTCATCCTAAACCTTACCTAACTATCATGAATACCCAACGAATAATTGCAAAACCCATAACAAAGTTTTATCCAAAACATAACAAAAATAACAAAGTTTTTAATCCAAACATAACATAAAAAAATAATACCTTTGAATAAAATACATAGTAAAGTGTAATAGTTTACTGATTTTAAAGCAGTAAATCAATAATCAGTAAATCAAATCACCAGTCCCTCCGCTCAACTCCCCACCCCCCTTCCATGATCTATTGATTCAAGTCATATTTCGATTATCATTTTGAATAAACATAATATAAAAATAAGTTCTTTATATACTGACCTACGAATATATGCTAACGTACAAAGTTTTCACATTAATAAAAGCTAACATATCATATACTGAACTAGGAATATAATGTACAACGACAAACCTAACATCGCTTCCACGAATAATACAGCACAGCATTAACAAAGTGCTATAACTTAACAACAGTAAAGTAAACTAACATTGCAAACAGAACGTATCCATATTCACACCTTTTCAATCATATCTGTAACATATCATTGGTATATTTTATATTATCATAGTAAATATTTAACAAAATTTATTATAACCTTACCTAATTATCCATACAGAACCAGCGAATATATGCTAAGGTAACAAAGTTTTTTCACATCAATAACGCTAACATATCATAACCTGAATAAGAAAATATACATACAACGCAAACCCAACATAACTCACGATGCATATTCTGCACCATTCTTCACAAAAGTTCCCTACGTATCAAAGGTAAATGTAGTTAAAGGACACATACAAAAACTCTCAATGTATCCCCACTTTTCCAAAATATCAGCAACAGCTAAAGCAGTATTATCTAATAAAATCCCTTAACAAGGTGACCAATCTATCAAAGATACCCCTATCTTGAACTATGAATTGATACACTTCATCAAAAATGACACTCACATCAAATATATACGTCATTTTTTTAACTATGAATAAACGAAGACATTAGCAAAATTTCTAGGCAAACCTAACATTACTCATCAAAAACTTAACCTAGCCCACGTTTCTAAACACATCATCGTCAGTTAACACAGGAATATCTTACGAAACTTATCATTTCCTAACAAAATCAGTGTTAATTTCACATTGTCCATAGTAATATTTAACAAAACGTAGCAGAAATTAAACAAACCTAACATAGCTAACACTTACATTGAGGAAAACTTACTAATAGTATCTAACATTGGAATACGCATAAACCATTAACATTTGGAGCTATGAATAAGTTCTCAACCTTTTATCCCTCATCATACAGCAAAACTCAACCTATCCCTGCTTTTCAATCATATCATCAGCAGCTAAGCAGTATTAATCTAACAAAACTCCTTAACAAAGTGTCCAAACTATCAAAGATACCCGCATCTTGAACTATGAATTGATACTACATTCACAAAAGTGTCTTGCCATATTCAAATATTAAATCTATTTTGACTATTAATAAACGTGGACATTATGCTAAATTCTCTGTCAAAACACCATTAATACAAAATCGATCATAACAGATCAACGAAAAAACGCTAACAACTTCAACCTATCCTAACCTTTCGAAACATTACGGCAAATAAATTCAGAGTCGTTAGGCTGCACGGTAGGTTTATATCATTAGGTTTACTTTCATGTTTTTTAATTACAAAAACTTTCACGAAATGAGCTTCACTCAGCAACATAATCTCATCTTTACTATACATAACCGAAAAATTGATCTATTGATCTAACCCCGGAGATGCATGAAGACCCATCTCGGGGTACCCCGAAGGGCGGTGTATGCGGTAACGGCACAGCCCAAAGAACTTATTTTTATGTTATGTTGATAAAATTTGTTATGTTTGTAATATTTGTTCGGAATTATGATAGTTGGTAAAGGTATGATAAAATTTTTTTGCTAAATATTACTATTTTAATGTAAAACGTTGTTACGCGTTATCATATATTCGTTGGTCTGTATGATAATTAGACAAGGTTATGAAATAAATTTTTGTTAAATATTACCATGTAATGTAAATTAACATGATATGTTAGAGAGATATGCCTTAACAAAGTGGGAAATAAGTTTACGTTTTTGTATGGCCTTGTTAGTTACGTTTAAACTGTTTGTTTTAAGTATGGAGCTTTTGTTAATGTTTAGCAGTTCATTCTTGCTTAAGATGTGTCAGGATTGTCGTTTGTGCAATTAATATCTTAGTTCAGATGATGCTATGGAAGCTTTATTAATGAAAAACTTTGTTACGATAGCATATAATTTCGTTGATTCAGTATGAATAATTAGACTGGGTTTTAGGATAATTTTTGTTAAATATTACCATTGCTATATGTAAACTTAACTTGTATTGTTTAGAGATATGCTTGACAAAGTATGAATAGGCTACGTTTTTGTATGATATGTTAGTTACTTTACTGTTGTTAAGTGTGGAACTTTGTTAATGTTAACAGTTTATTCGTGCTTAAGGTGTGTTAGGTTTGTCGTTGTACATTATATTCTTAGTTCTGGGAATGCTATGTTAGCTTTATTAATTTGTGAAACTTTGTTTACGTTTAGCTTATATTTCGTTGGTTAGTGTATAAGGAACATGATTTTATGTTATGTTTATCCAAAATGATACTCGAAATGTGACATGAAATAATAGATCAATAGATCAAGGTGGGTAGGAGGGTACTGGGGAGGGTGTTTTGATTTACTGATTTACTGCTTTAGGGTATGTAAAACATAACAATTTTAGTAAAAAATATGACTTGAATCAATAGATCAATAGATCATGGGGGGAGGGGTGGGGTGTGTGGTTTGATTTACTGATTTACTGCTTTAGGGTATGTGAAAAAGTAAATTTTTTAGGTTATAAACATAAAAAGCATAAAAGTTTTGTGTTATGTTATACAAAATATGTTATGAATCAATAGATCAATAGATCAATAGATCATGGAGGCATGGGGAGGGTAGGGTGTGTGGTTTGATTTACTGATATACTGCTTTAGAGTGTGTAAAAACGTAAATTTTTTACATTATAAACATGAAAAGCATAAAAAAATTTAGTAAAAATTATATTTTTTAAACAAAATAGATTAAAAATAAATAAAAAAAAATAAAAATTTGAAAATAAATTAAAAAAAAAATAATAAATTGAAAACAAAAGTTAAATGTAAAATGAAACAAAATAAAATAGCAAATGAATGTTTAATAACTCAGCACCGTACCGGCTCCAGCACCGGTATCGGTACCAATTCTGTCTCCTTCTCAGTCTCCTTCCTCTATCCTTCCTCATTCCTCCTTCTTCTTCTGCCATGCACTCTGTGCATTTCTTCTGGGGAGCCCCTCTCCGGGGTTCCCCTGACACCCTTAACGAACTTACAACCATCATATTCCAGTTCTACGACCTTATAAACATATATTTTGATACCAATATAGGACTAAACGAATATTTATTAACTCAGCACCACACCGGCTCCAGTACCGGTGCCTTGTCAACTCCGACTCCTCTGACTAAAAGTCCTTCTCCAATTCCTTCCTTCTGACTCCGAATCCGACTCCTTTCTCCACTTCTCTTATGCATTTCGTTCATTTCTACGGGGGAACCCCTCCTGGGGATCCTCCGACACCCATTACGATCTTATAACCATCATATTCGAGATCTACGGGTCCGATTACATATATAAAGACACCAATACTGTATTATTATACAAATATTTACTAACTCGGCACCGCACCGGAGCCAACACCGGTGCTGACTCCGGATCCGAATCCGACTTACTCATAACTCATCTATACCATCTCCAAATTTTAGCCTTCTACGGACATTTTAATTTTTGGGTTACGTAACGTCACCACCTAGGGCGCCTCCAAATTTTAACCCGATACGATAAGCCTAACCATGATAATTTAAATACAAAGATATATTATATATATATATATATATATATATATATAATATATATATATATATATATATATATATATTATATTATATATATATATATATATATGTATATATATTTATTATATATTAAATTATATACATATATATCTATGATAATAATAATAATAAATATAGAAATTCTATGTCAGCTTTTGTAATAATATAAGTTTTACTTTTAACTTCTAATTCTCTAAATATTTTTTTCTGATTTTCATTTAAATTTCTTAATACTAGTCTAGAAAATAGTTTGCATAGAAAATAAGAGGCATATTTAAATTTATTAGTTTCTGACCGGTTTCGTCCGTAAACTTCGGACATCTTCAGAGTTTCGATTCTAACATTTGAATGAATTATAATACAAGATTTAAAAAATTAAAATTACAAATTAGATTTTAGATTTTTACATTTCATATAATATTTAATTTAAGTGACAATACTTTGAACTTTATGTTAATGTCTGGTTTTAAATGTTTAATGTAGTAAGCCTCAGCTATTTTTAGTTTTTGAGCTTCGCATGAGGAGTGCAAAATTTGAATGACTGTGAGATATCAGGTATAGTTGTTTTGTTATGTTCCGTGAATAAATGTTCATATATTTTACTAGGTTTAAATCGGTGCTGGTATGCCCTATCTGTCAATCTATTAGTCGTGTAACCAATATACGTCGACGTACAGTCAGACTCGGGACATGCGAATTGTTACACGACATGGTGATTAACTGAAAGGGTATCCTTAGTAGAGAAGCAGGAAGAAAGTTTTCTTGTTTTGTGTTATAGTTTAACTGTGATTTTTGTGTTGCTTGTAGATTTAATGTGGGTGTTAATAATGCCGCGTAGGCATTTTTCCTCTTTATCAAAGTCTTTTGCATTTGAAGTTTTAAAATAAAATTTAATGCTTTCAGAGATATTATTCGTATTGTCCTGTTTTTTATAGAGTTTGTTGATGGTTTTGTTAATTATTTTTTCTGTTAAATTTAAAGGGTGGTTACAGTTGATCAGGTTCTGTTTAATTCTTTGAACTTCAACATCAAATGATTCCCAATCCGAGCACAATTTATAAGCCCTATATATGAGTGTTTTTACAATTGAATTCTTGTATACTTCTGGGGAGTAGGAGCTGTAATTAAGGTACAGACCATTATCAGTTTGCTTGACATGTATGCCTGTAGAAAAGGTTTCATCATCATTAATTTTGATTTTAATATCCAAAAAGTTAATAATATTATTTTGAGATGTTTCAGATGTAAATTTGAGGCAAGAAAGGTTTTGCAAGCGGTTGATAAACTGATAAATGTCTGTATGGTTCCTAAATATAGTAAGGGTGTCGTCAACATATCTTACATAAAAGACTGGGTTAAATGTATTGTTTTCCTTCAAAATTTCATTTTCTAGCTCCGCCATGTAAAAGTCAGCGAATGTAGGGCCCAGAGGTGAACCCATGGAAACACCATCCTTTTGCAGGTAGAAACTATCTTGAAATTTGAAAGGGGTTTCAGTACAACATATTAATAGTAGGTTCCTCATATGGTTTTCGGAAATGTCATGAGGAGGTGGATTATTAGAATGATAAACATGTTTAATTATAATATCTATGGTTTCTACAACGGGAACATTCGTAAATAATGATTCAACATCCAGAGAAGCAAGCGTTTCTGAGTTGCTAAGTTTTAAGTGAGATAGTTTACATAGGGTTTCATTATTAGATTTGACAATAAACGTGCTATCTAAGTAAGGACGTATTAAGGTATTGAGGTATTGAGCAATGTCATGAGTGACAGTACCACACATTGATATTACGGGACGCAGGGGTGGGTCTTTTTCATCTTTGTGTATTTTGGGTAGTCCATATATATATATCCTTCATTGTAATGACCAGTTCTTTTAATTTTGTTAGAGATATTTTTGTTCTTAATTTCATGAGCTATTTTATTTATTTTATTTTTAGTGATATTATTAATGTTTGGTGGAGCTATGGTAAATTTGTTAACGTCATTCAAGATATTTTTAAGTTTTAGTTCATAACTGGTTTTATTCATAATCACCACTCCTCCTCCTTTGTCTGGCCTTTTGATTACTATGCTTGGATTCTGTTTGAGGGTTGATATAGCCTCATGGTCTTCTTTAGAAA
>JABUQX010056535.1:20000-27477 GCA_015478945.1 Trachelipus rathkii
ATTTCCAACCTTGTTTTTTGTGTCATATTGTTTCTTAAAAAAGTTTTTATTAACTTGAGCTTTGAAAACGACCTTTCAGCTGTTGCAGATGTTACTGGTAAAGTCAAATACAACTGAGCTGCTGTAGACAAGTCTGGTAAGCTACTTGCCAAGCAGCTGTTTTCTACGAATAAAAAGTTTGCTAAATTATGAATAGTTACCATATTTTTATTTTCACTTCTGTAGTCATTAATGCTTTGAAGGTGATTAATTGTTCATAAACCGAAAGATAAATCTAAATCGTATTTTTCTACCATTTTGTAGCATTTTCTTGGAAACTTTTCATTTCGTAGCTCTGCTATTGCCTGCAGGAGCCAAAGAATGAAAATAACTCTTAACATTATCGATCGCTTTGAGAAACGCAGCATGCTAATGAAACGAGTAGTTATCTGTTCATTTAATATATAAAGAGATTTATTAAAAACCCTTATTCTAAAGGCTTTCAATGGATCTTCAATTCTCATCAAAAAACTTTTTAATCTATGTTTGACGTCTGGAGGTAATTTTTCCTTCAATGTTCCAATGATGTGCTAACTCCGTAGCTTCTCTCAATACATCTTCAATTTTGTGTTTTAGCTCACATAAACTTGATTTTGCTTGTCCCAATATGCGAGTTGCTTTCTGAAGATCAGTATTTGGACTTTGCAACATTTTTGAGACAACATTGATGCTTTCCAATACTTTCTTCAGGGGAGGTGCAACTATTTCTTAAGGGCACGCCCCAATTTCCTCCCCCCCCTAAAAATGGACATAAAATTCGTAATTTTCAGCCGATTTGACCCTAAAAACACCAAACTGTAGCTTTTTTGTCCTCTAAAACGTTGTTTTCGGGTGTTTTTCTGTGACTGTAGTCATTCTTTCAAAATTTTTAATTTTTCAAAACCCATGTTTTTGACATTTTTCGTATCAACTTCCAGAATTTTTTTCGAAAAAGACTTCAAACTTGAAATATG
Organism: Trachelipus rathkii; assembly: GCA_015478945.1. Taxonomy (NCBI): domain Eukaryota; kingdom Metazoa; phylum Arthropoda; class Malacostraca; order Isopoda; family Trachelipodidae; genus Trachelipus; species Trachelipus rathkii. The sequence continues at coordinate 20,993 of JABUQX010056535.1, forward strand.
CATAGATAGGTCCATTACCTACAATAGACAAAGAGGATTTTTGATTTTTTGAGTTTTCTGCTCAGCGTTGTCCAATTTCCAAACTCACTTTTTTTGGATTTTGAAATGAAAAATTGCGATAATTTTTTCCTGTTGGGGCGAAGTGGATGAAATTTTCAGGACATATGTAGTCTGGGGAGAGGCACAATTTTTACTTAGAAAATTTCTTTGTATATGCAATAGTTTTTAATTTGTTCTTGGAACAAATTTTCAAAAAAAAAAAAAAATTGAAATTTTTTTAAAAATTTTCTTTTGAGTATACTAAAAAATTATTAAAGTTAAAAAGATTGCATCTTATTTGTACAAACCCTGAAGAATTTGATGTTAAACTGTGAGGTAGAAAAAAATATATCCAATTCTTCACTTTTCTAAAATTCAAATGTTTGAAAAAAGTGAAATATTGGGATTTTTTTTTTTCCTACTTGTCCGATCAATATCAAAGATTTTCAGGGGCTTTGTAATTATCGGCGGGATGCATCTTTTTAAATATGCTATTTATACATATATATATATATATATATATATATATATATATATATATATATATATAAATACTGTTTATATTTATATATATGGGTATATATATATATATATATATATATATATATATAAAGACATATATTGAAACTACCTTTAGGTATCTATAATAACTTCTTTTTATATATATATATATATATATATATATATATATATATATATATATATATATATATATATATATATATATATATAAATATATTATTTTTTATATATATATATATGCTGTACCTCGCCTTGCCTGCTCGCGCATACTCTTCCTATATATATATATATATATATATATATATATATATATATATATAGTATATATATATATAATATATATATATGTTTTGTAAATTATGTATTTTTTCATATTTCATTTATTATTTCGTTTGTTTGCTCTTCGCAATTATGGGCCCCTTTAACTGCGTGGGCCCCCCCGCACCGCGGGGTCTGCGGGGCCGTTAGTTACGCCCCTGTAGTGAATGTATGTGTGGGTTTGAAGGTGCAAGAAGGAATAGGATTTTTGGGGATGAGTTCATTAGTAAAAATTAGGAAGAGGTAATGGGTAGAGTGAGAAAGTTGAAGAATGGTAAATCTGCAGGTATACATGAAATTATTGGTGAATTGATCAAGAACGGAGGCGAGATGGTGATTGATTGGATTTGAAAGTTGTGTAACAAAGCGTTTATGGAGGGTATAGTTTCGAAGGATTGGAGGAGATCAGCAATAGTACCCTTATATAAGGGTAAGGGGGATAAGGCTAACTGTAGGAATTATAGGGGAATTAGTTTGTTGAGTGTTGTTGGGAAGGTATATGCTTGGATTTTGGTCGAAAGAGTGCGTCGAGTGGCTGAAGGACTGATTTTGAAGAACAAGGTGCATTTAGAAATGGTAGAGGATGTGTGGATCAAATCTTTGCATTGAAACAAATGATTGAGAAAATGATGGAGAAGAAGGATAAATTGTATTTAGGTTTTAAGGATTTGCAACAGGTGTCTGATAGGATTAATAGGGAAGCTCTATGATAGGTATTAGTGATATTTGGTGTTGGTGGTAAGATTCTGAATGATATCAAAAGTATATATGACGATAGTGAAGCGCGTGTAAGAATAAATTAAAATGAAAGTGATTGGCTTAATATTAATAGCGGAGTGAGGCAGGGATGTGTTATGTCTCCTTGGTTATTCAATTTGTATATGGATGGGGTTATGAAAGAATTATAGATGAGGGTGGCATGGGAAGGTGTTAGAATGATGGAGAATAGAAGAGAGTGGAGGGTGCCCTAACTAATATATGCTAATGATTTGGTTTTGTGTGGCGGATCTAAAAAGAGTTTGAGAGGATTGGTAGAGAGATTTGGCTGGGTGTGTAAAAAGAGATGTTTGAAAGTAAACGTAGATAAGAGTAAGGTTATGGTTGTGAGTGAGGACAGTTCTCGGTGTGAAGTTATTTATGTTAGATGGTGAGCAGCTGGAACAAGTGTCTGAGTTTAAATATTTAGGATATATGTTGGATTGAATGGGAACGGATGATGCAGAGTGTAGTAGGAAAGTTGTGAATGGCAGGAAGGTGGTTGGCAAAATTAAATCTTTGGTGGATGTAAAGGGGCTAAGTCTTGAGTGCGCTAGGGTCTTACATGAGGGTATGTTTTTTAATAATAATGATAATTGTTGATAATTTAATATACACAAACTAATAAATTACATAAGATACCGTAATTAATGTCGTAGTCAAAAGTAAAATCAGTCATTTGACCATGTTTTTTTTTCCTTTCAAAGGAATGGGAGTAACAGTCAGCACTGTTGGAAGGATCTACAAAGGACAAAATTGGTAACGATGCCAAACTATATATATATATATATATATATATATATATATATATATATATATATATATATATATATATATATATATATATATATATATATATATATATATATATATATATATATATATATCTTATATGCTAACATAACCTTACTATATATATATATGGCTCATAGTCGCTTATCTGCTTCCAGTTAAGTTTGTCATTTTTTTTAACCTACGTTATCGAACAAAGTGAGGAAAGTTTGATTTTTTCCTTCAACATTTATATAACTGTATTACAGCATATTTAGTTGTGAATTTGTTTCCTGAAACAATGGAAAGTGAAATAAATTACTAATATAATTTTAGTTAGGTTAAATTACTAGTATAAGTTTGATTAAGTACGATTTAAATGAGATTTTAAAAAATAATTAGGATTTGCTTTTTTAATATTTTTAAAAGTGTAAGGTAAGAGTGTCTAAAGCTGACATCATGTAACTCGAGAACGGCAGCCCCTACAGTAAAACAAATTACATATTCGGAATCAGCGGAAAATTCTAAGGAGGGGTTTTTATTTATTTTTTTTTTTTATTTTTTTTTTTTTTTGCGTTTATAGGAAAATTTTAGAAATTTTTTTTTTTATTCCAATTAGGGGCTCGAGCCGACAGGGGACAGAGGGGACAGTCCGTCTGGAGCCTGGAGAGCCAGGCACCCGCTCATACCATCTTTGCAGTTTGCCAGTGTTTATTTAAATTTAAAAAAAAAAAAATTATTACCTTTACAATATGCTATTACTTTAATTACAAGAAAAAATTTTTTTTTTTTTTACCTCAATATACGTTTCCAAATTTAAATTCTTCTTCTAAATTAATTTTTAATCTCTTCTAAAAAGTCTATAAATCGATTTTCTTTTGGAATATTTTTTTTACAAATATTTTGAAATATAAAAAATCAAATTATAATGAAATAACAATCTAAATATATAAAAATACTATAGTAATGAAGATATGTTGCTTCACATTTATTCGTTTTTCAGTCGTAGGCTGAGCATTGCCTGGCTACTTAATTTAAATGATAAAAATATCGTCAATTGCTTAGAGAAAATTATGGCTCGTTGTTATATTTCCGAAGAATAAAAAAAAATAAAAAAATAAAATAAAAATAAGAAATTAAAAACCCCTCCTTAGAATTTTCCGCTGATTCCAAATCTGCAATTTGTTTTACTGTAGGTGCTACCGTTCAAAAGTTACATGATGTCAGCTTTAGACACTCTGACCAAAGTGTAAAGCTCTTTTATTACTATAGTTTTATTAGCGACAAATTTTTTTACTTTTTTTTTTGTAAAAAAAAGAAAAAAAAGAATTAATATTAATTTTAGGCACCGGTGTTGCTAGGAGCGCGTTGTAGCCCGGGCGCGGTCTGTCATGCGTCCACGACATCATGTATAACACCCTATGGTATTCGTTAATTAAAAAAATGTGTACATAGCGTCTATATCAGAGGTCCCCAAACCTTTTTTGTCTCGTAGACCACTTGCTATGTTTTTCGGTTTTGGGTAGACCCCCCTGCTTACCTGATAATGATTTTTTGCTAAAACTTATATATATATATATATATATATATATATATATATATATATATATATATATATATATATATATATATATATAAAATATATATATCTATATTTATATATATCTATATATCTATATATACTTATACTATATATATATATATATATATATATATATATATATATATATATATATATATATATATAGCAAAGTTATAACATGACTAATGCAAAATATCCCTCTGTCCCCTCACTTGCTTCACGTTTCACGATTTCCTAATTATAAATAAAACCCTGCTTATGGCAACATCAAAAAACTCAAGCCATCCCAACATAAAAAAAAAACTCGAGTCATGATCGCGTAATTTATCTTTCTTTGCTAACTACGAGTAGAAAACTAAAATTTATAAAAAAAAAAAAAATAATGTACTTACTTTTCTCCGGCGCTCCATTCACTTTAGCTTTGATTCACTTTAATTTGTATATGCCTAACTACCAGTTTATATTTTTGAAAATATTTTCTTAACACTTTCCTTTTCAAGATTCAGGAAACAAATGAACGTATTTGTCTCTCACATTCGTATTTATTGACTGACGAATTGAACAAGTCGGTGCAAGTACGAGTCTTACTGCGCTGTCTTCGCGAAGCTCTGAGACAAGAATGGACAAGAATTTCTACTGCTCGTATGCGTGTAACATGATGATACTGTTATATCATTATGTGCAAGTTTTTACAAGTTCAATGCGAATGGCTACAACTTACACAATTTTATGAAATATACTAATTTAATTTAATTAATATATAATGCTTAAATGAGATCCACTATCGTTGACCCCATTTACATCTCATGAACCCCCCAAAAATTTGTAGCTTTCATGGACCATTTGCAGGTTGTTGTAGACCCCTGGGGGTCGATATAGACCACTTTGGGAATCACTGGTCTACATTCATAATTATGCTTTACAAACTTTAGGTATATAAATCAAATTTAAACTGTAATAAATTGTCAAGCTTAGTAATTTTTGTTAGCTTAGGTGTGAAGCTAAAAAAAAATATATATATCAATTTCTTTTTACTTTTTTTATTAAATTTTTAATTTAAAATGTCAAAAACATTATTTTTTAAAATATGAAAATACAAAGCAAACCAATATAGGCACAGTGACAGAAAAACATAAAAGATCGACGTTTTAAGGGTCAGGAAAAGTTGCAGTTTGCTTTTTCATTTGTTGTAAATTGACTGAAAATTAAGAAAATTATGACCATATCCAATTTGGAGCTAAAACTGAAAAGCCTCATAGCCAAAATCAAAGTCAGCCCTTGTTAAAAATTAAGAAAAATTAAATACTGTATTTCGACTGGCAGGAAAGACTTATATAGAGTGAGTAGGGGAACAAACTGGAGGGGGTAAGGAACGAAGAGATTTCCTTAAGGGGTTGACCCCGTCTGCCATACATTCACAGAATAGAGAACATATATATATATAACTAGCAACCTTCTTCTTATATTCTTAACCAACTTGTATATATATATATATATAACTCTTATGCTAATATATATATATATATATATATATATATACTATATATATATAGATGCTAATCACAAGAGCCTATATATATATATATATATATAGGAACTTATCCCTTAAAGGGTAGTTAACCGATATATATCGAACGAACGATGTAATCGATTTTTTTCGATTATTTCAAAGGCAATAGTGCGTTAAGGTTGCCAATAAGTTTTTTTTTTTTTTTTTTAACGAAGGGACTCACCAAGATTAAATCGCAAAGATAGAAAGAGTCAGGGTCTCTCTCGGCCTCAGCGGGGGGACGACGGAAAAGTCCCCCCTCTGTCCCTCCGTCGGCTCGAAGCCTTAAAAAAGAATAAAAGAAAATTATAAAAAATTAACATATAAAAATTAACATGATAAAAAAAAACGCAACTTGTGGAAACTCTCGGGATCTTTCTATTGGAGTTTTAGCTAACACGTCACACTGCAGGGATGCACGAGCAGAGTTGTGCGATCTTCGATATCGCGCCACTTTATGTAACTTCCTTTTAAGAAAAAAAAATGCCTATATATGTATATATATATATATATATATATAATAACATAATATATATATATATATATATATATATATATATATATATATACTCAACTATATATATATAATAATATATATACTATATCTTTAACTATGCTGCTATATATATATATATATATATATATATGCTGCTGCTATATATATATATATCGTGAGAAAGGGTTATCTACACTAATAACACTTCAAAAAATATATATAGGCACAAAATAATCGATATATCAGCATTCACACCCATTGAGACTCTTCACCAAATTTCCCTTTCCAAGGGTTTAGGGACAAAGCGTTGAAGCCTCGTAGGGTCTTTGTCTGATCCCTGCAATTTGGGGACACTTGACTATGTAACTCGGTGCAACACCCGAAAGAAAGTTCTTTCAAATACGAATTAGGATTTGCATTTCGGAGAAAGGATTAAATAACATTGCAAATAT
>JABUQX010056536.1:0-2500 GCA_015478945.1 Trachelipus rathkii
AGACACGATATATATATATAAGGTTATGGCCCATATTTATATATCTATATATATATTATATATATATATATATATATATATATTATATATATATAGTATATATTATTAAGTTATATATATATATTATTATTAATATTACATATAAAATTTTATATATTTATATATGTAAATGAGAGAATTAACGAGAGTACATTGAGATGGTAAGGTCATATAGAAATGATGGATGATGGTCGGTTGGTTAATCATATATATATATATATATATATATATATATATATACATATATATATATATATATATATATATATATATATATATATAGGGAGAGGAGAGGAGAATATAATAGTGATACAACTAAGTGTAAATACTTTTAAGGAATTCAAATCAATCAGCAACATACTGAAAAAGGCCTAAAATTGATAAAAGACAGAGATATGATCAGAGTACCATCTGTAAGAAAATATACCAAGTTGCCAGAAATTAAAAAAGAAGTCGAAATTAAAAAAGAAGCCAAAATCACAGATGAATATAGTCCAGAAGAAGTGATACGATTATACACGAAAGCTCGACTTACTTAAATAAAATAAATATGTTTGAATTTAGTTTTTTTAAATGTTTGTTATAAATAAATAAATCTGTAGAATTTTCAAATATTTAATTGACCTCAAGGGATAATACCTATCAATAAATAAAATCTACGAGCATTAGTAGAAGTGTCAATCTATATATATATATATAGATATATATATAGAGAATATAGTTATATATATTATATATGTATATATATATATATATATATATATATATATTTATATATATATAAGTAGTTGTTGGTCGTTAAGGTGCTATATATATATATATATTATTATAAAGAGTTAGTATATATATATATTATTATTATTATTATATATATATTCCGGTATATATATTATATACATATATATATATATATATTATTATTATATATATATATATATATATATATATATATATATATATATATATATATATATATATATATATATATATATATATATATATAACTTGTAAGATAAGAAAGTAGACCTTATGGGCAATCACATTTTCTGCCATGATATTTGCCAAGTGCAGTACTAAAAGTCAACAGAGCGTAACATCTGATAAGAGAAAATTAAGCGCCAGTCGCAATGAGAGTGTTGATTACATTTTGTTATGTTAGAAAGTTTGTTTACCATAGACGAACTTATATTTAATTTTGTGACTTACCGTGCGCACAGATTAATCAAATATGTGATAAGGGAATTTGAATTGATGCTTCTTTCTCTTTCTGTAGTTCAAAACTGGTATAAAATATCGTGTCTGATTAAAAAATATCGTGCCCCGGATGGGGTTTATACAGAATCGAAAGACTTTCAAAACACGATCAATACTGGCATGGGAGGTTAGTGATTTGTTTGCCATTTCTCGTTGTCGTGTGAAATGGTCATTTTTTGAGACAGTTTCAACTGCTTATTCTATCGTACTCTCTATTCTATTGTATGTGAATGGGGGAGACTGTTATTTTCAACAAGATTTCAAAACCGTCTATATAGCAAATGAAACAATTTTCATACTGCTGGAAATTTTTGTTGATAGATTGATTCCTAAAATTTTATTTTCATCACGACCTCCACATCTTATTTCAACTAATATTTCCATTTAAGGCTATATGAAGGGTGTAATATTCCTAAACAATCATAATATATTTAAGTCTTGAATTCTAACATTGACAGAGAGATTTTAGCGTAAGTGAAATAAAAATAGGAATAGTGGTTAAATATGTCATGAAACGAGTAAAAATCTGCATCAGCATTGCAGGAAATTACTTTAAATAACTTTTGTTATGGTACAAATAAGTCTCAGTTGTTACTTCTTCATTTGCAATATTGCTCTCTCTGTTTAAATACATATATAAAATAGGGAATTGAGTGCTCTTTAAAACGCCCGATATATATATACCGTACATATATGATATTATGATATATATATGCGAGTCAGAACGTTATTATGCATATTATTATACATGGTTATTACGTTGGGCGCAGTTATTGGCGTTGCTGCCATATTGGCTGCTGGTTGCTGCTGGCTGGCTACTACAGCAGCTGGAAGGCTGCTGCTGCTGGTTATTGCGCCACAGCGAACATACATATTGTTGTTGGCTGCGGTTGCAGCTAGCTGGCGCTGCACATTATTATGGCGCTATTGGCATACATATTACATATATTGCTATATATATTAATACGGCGCTGCTACTGGCTATTACATAGTTACTGGCGTTAGCTGGTTATTACTGCATTAGCTAGCTTAGCTATCATGCTACAAGAGTTGCTATTATGCACAGGCTATTGTTGGCATATTGTTGGTTATGTTGGTTGGTTGGCTGTTACATACATGATAAGTTAATATTGCTATTATTGTTACAAGAAGAAAGATATTAGCTACAGCTGAAGAAGAGTTGTTATAAAGATATTATTATTATTAT
>JABUQX010056537.1:0-34281 GCA_015478945.1 Trachelipus rathkii
CTCCTCTTGCACTTTAGCCCGCACTTGCAACACTACCTAATCACATTATATTAATTAATTAATTTAAATTTATTTAATTAATTTATATTTATTATTATATTAATTTAATTTAATTAATTAATATATTATAATTATTATATATTATATAATTTATTTATTTATTATTGATTATTATATATTATTAATATTATTATATATTTAATTATTATTTAATTATTTCAGACTAACCTATATTTCCTAGTACGGAGTAACGTGTTTACTTACATATAAATACAGTAAAAGAATATGTTATGTGTACACTGTATGATATATCTAATAATCACTCCTACATCTAGATCATAGAATCTGATATACGCAGCTCGATCTCGTACGTAATATCATCGTACTAGGTTGGGCAAAGTAAGCACTTACACGTATATATATATATATAAGTGTATTTATTTTCTAAACGCTAAATTCGTTAGTATAGATTATATATATCTTCGCTTATAATATATGATAGCCAGTATGCTTCATTGCTCCTTTGCTGCCTATATTATTTAACGATCCGAGGTAAACTAACATTCAACATCTAAGACATAACCTAGTAAGCTACACCTCAGACTTAAAGTTCTTTGCACTTTCACAAAAGAATTTTAACTTTTTAACCAGGCCAGTTTCTCATACTTACAGCTCTGTAATACATCCGTTATATCAATTATTCATCTAGCATAATAGCTAAATAAATTTGAACTATCGGATACTTTTGTCATTCACAGTTGCTTACACCGCCCAATTTTATTATCACACTGAGGTGACTACTCCTCACCCACTCAACCATCTATAAAATTTGCAGAAGGTTATGTATTTAATACTTTATTTACTAATATTATTTACACAAGAATGTTCTGGATGCAAAGAAGAATTAGTAGAAGGTCAGGCCTTAATTGCTCTTGACCAACAGTGGCACATTTGGTGCTTCAAATGCGCTGCTTGTAATACCTTACTTCATGGAGAGTATATGGGAAAGTAAGTTTTAGTAATGTTTGTACCAATTCGAAGCTTAAAACTAACCTTAGTATACCACAAGAACAGCGCCTCGTTGGTGAGGATGTTTCTTAATCTGAGAGAAACAACTAAGTAGTCATGCGACTATGCACTTATTGATGTTGGGTTGTTTTTATAATGCAGAACATACTAACTTTATTTGTCATAATTATTATTTGTTGTTATTTTTTTTTCGTATCTACATGTTTGAACAATTTTATTTTTTAGAATCATATCAAATTGCTAAACTACTAAATTTGTTGGATGAAATTATAAAGTATAGATTGGTAATGATTTTTTTTTCTAACAGGAATATTCATTAATAAATATTCTTTGAAGCTTCTTAATCCGTTTTAAGTATGAAGCTCTGGATATACTATTCATGAATTATTTTATAATTAAATTCTATATTTAATATTTTAATATGAATGCTGAAATGTTTTTTATTCAAATAAAATATTTCCTCTTTTAAATTTGTTAATGATCACTATTAATTCCCACGTACACCAATCTTCTACCATCTTACTTGTTCATCCAAATTCTATGCCAGATACTTCACGAAGCCTTGCAGGTAGAAGGATTACCTAGAGTCAGTTTGTGGGTCTAAAGGTGCGGCGCTTCTAGCTGACGACCTGACTTATGCTTCAATAGTACCGGGAAAGGTTTTGCAGCTGGCTGCCAATCACACTTTCACCCACACCTGTGCAAGGATGTAAGCGAAAATGTGTGGGGATCCTTTCGCACGATGGAGAAGAGTATGTTATTCATTACAAAGGTTAGCTTTATTAATTTTATTAACATTATTAATTAATTATTTATTATTATTTCCATAATTAGTTACTAATTTATTATTTATGTATTATTTTATAGTGTATGTATATTATTATGTATTACAATGGCCAACAAAAAAAAAAAAATTTTTTTGCTGCCAAGGATATTTTCCTATCGAGAATTTATAGTATCTCGGGTGTGCTGATTTCAGAACATGGACATTACTCTTATGCATAGAGAGTGTGTGGACTACTAGTTCTTGCGCGATAAGGCGAAGGCGAGTGTTCCAGATATACTTAACTTTATAGACAAAATTAAAATCTATTTTTTTAATGCCATCATTTTTATACAAGTAATAATCTAGTATTTAAATTTTCTTTTAAGGGGCTCGTACTTTATATATTATATACTTTATTTTAATTTTTTATCTATTTCAAGAAACACTATTGATACTTATAACGAAAGAGCCCTGTTGAAATAACCACAATGTATATTCTGTCTACATCGGGGAAATATTTGACCAGGAAGAATCCAATAGAAGAAAATATTACTATACTTTAGATTAGAAAGCAAGCATATCTAGGCATCTGTATTGGAATGAAACTCGAATCACCAAGTATAAGTATTGGGCTCCCATAATGGATTCTGTAAAAGGTGTGTCGAAAATATATACGTTAGTAGGTAAAAAATTGAGTTGGTAGTGCCTTATGGTATTAAGGCGGGAGCTCAAAAGTAATCATCAACAGTGACTGATTATTTTATTAGAGTTTTTGTGTTAATGATGATAGTATCAATCGTTTACAAGAAACTGATAATTTGAAGTATCCGGAATTATGGAAATCAGCAAGGCGACCTATGTACATACAATCTCGAGACGATGTCACCCATATCCACCATAGTGTTTCACTTAACATACTACCCAGACCTAGCATTGTCTAGATGAAGTAAGAATATCTCAGGAGATTTGGTGTGGTCACACCGTGCAGATAGTGGGTAGTGATAATGAAGAAAGTACTTCTAGCACAGCAACAGTCTCTCCAGGATAAAGATAAATGATTTAGTCGAAGAGTAAAGTCCTCATAGCACAGATTCTGAGCTTTTAGCATCTAGTTAGTTGAAAAGAACTGTCTCAAGGCCTAAAATGTCTAAAACTTTTTTTCCGACATGAGAGGTAGTACTTCTTGCATATTTTCAATGAAGAAGAAGCTAGTAATACCTGTAGGACACATCCTGGACTCCTACTCTTTCCAAACGTGGGGTTCACCCCTAAATTAGGCCGCGCGACCCATAAGATATGGACGATTGTTTATCTTGGACGGAGGGTGACCGTTTACGAGAAGCTTGAAGTGGTATCTTATTAGACAATCGCTAATAGTGGGTCGTATCGATTCCAATCGGTTCCACCAACGAAAAACTTGAGAAGAGAACCTATGAAAAGTGATACCGAAATGAGCGGTGCAGAAGCTTGAGATATTGAGCGAGCGCAGTCGGTCTGACCTGCTCGTTGATTTGAAGAATGGTCAAGCAGTCTTACGTGGGCAGCAAAGCGCGATGAGACTTTTTCACAGATACCAGGTCTCCGTATGTTTCAATATGCTTGTGGGAATGGTAAAGAGGGCTAAGAAGGAATCCTACTGCGAAAAATGTTTGTATGTCTGCTAAGGGAATAATAGATAGGTGCATTCCAATATGAGAGGCGGAACACTGTTGCGAGGCACGACGGGCACGGAGAGATGCCGCGAGAGCGCGATGGCAGGGCCACATCAAACACTGAGGACTCGAGAAGCAATTTTTGTTAGGCCCTAGTACCAAAGATAAGGGAAGTGTTGCAAATAAATTGCCACGATTTTTCAGGGTTAGAGTAATGGGGAAACTCAATAGCTGAGAATCTTTTAAGCACTGGCCTCGACCAATATTCGTATATATCATGCAAGGAGGTGAAATTCATAAAGTGTGAGCGCGATGTAGCGCGTTGATTATTTGGAGAGGCTTATTTGCGAAAATGCGTTCACTTTGGATAATATGCAGCTAACTTTGAGTTCTCGCGCGGCACGGCTATTAATATTCGATACCCAACTATGATAGCACACTTGTACAGAACAACTGTCTCTTCGAGAGCTTCAAAATCTGAGAGTGGCTATCGATTTTGAGGAAGCAACAAAGTCTCACTCTTCTACAATGACCGGTCAACTTTCTTTCTCACTATCGGTTTCCGAGTAAGAGTAGTATTGTATGACGGTGAGGAACAGAGGGGGGGAGGTGTTTCCATATGCAATGATAATCATATGGGTGTATGGATTAGAAGATACAAGGGAGATGGGATACAGGCGCACATGATGGCTATAGAACTGATGGTTGGGACAAGGTTAGTCCTTTCAGTAATGCGTTGATTGTCACAATTTCTGCAAAGCACACATGATCAGGACAATTCATATAGACCGATTTGTAATTGCATTAAAATTGTGATTTCATTGTACTGAATTGAAATATAACCAATTTAATTTTACTGTGACTTATCACACTTAAAAATGAGATATTTTATAATAAGAGTTTATTACAACCTTAACATAAATTTGTTGTTATTAATGTATTTTGTGACCACCTTGGGCAGTGATCTCCAAAAAACTAGAGCAAGTCTAAACAGATATACAGGGCACAAATTTATATACCTATAATATTGACAAATGTTTTAGACTTTAGATACCTGCTATAATCTATATATATTTATTATTAATTATTTTTATTATTATTATTATTATCTATTATTATTTTATTATTATTATTATTATTATTATTATTATTTATTATTAGAGTATTATATATTATTATTACCTGTGTAATTTATTTAATCATGACCATTCGGCTATTTTATGTTGTACTTGAGTATAAATTAATACTTGGTGAATTTTTTTAATTTTCAGTGTTGATAATATAATTATATTTCTCGGACTGCCATTTTTGGCATCCCAGAATGTGGTACAGGTCCCTCGGAGAATGCAACAGTTCTTAAGGGGAATCTCTTTACTAATGGCCATGGGCAGCGATGGGTAAAACTGGTGAGATAAGACTTTAAAGCCCATGAAAGAGAGCGTTTGAGTTTCGATGTCCTTAGTTCTAACTGCTTCTGAACACAGTAAGGAAGAAACCTTTGGCAACGTAAATTTTGCTTCTTTCTTTCATTAATCATCATTTCCTTTTAGGCCACTGGAGCTTACTTTGAAAACACGTCATTTTTTAGGAGTTATCGTAACGATTCTTCACTTAAAGATATTATAGCATGACAAGGGTGGGGATGGGATTACGTGTTTTCTGATAGAATTGAGTCCACCCACCATTTCCAAGTGTGTGGAGATGGGGAGGTTTCACATAGTTGTAAATGTTGGATGGGGTGGTTTTTGTTCTCAGGCCCAATTAAAAGGTGGAAGTTGCAGCAAGTTTTTTTTCAGAGTAGGTTCTCTGGTGACTAAGCTTACTTTACCCCTTTTTTTTTATTATTGAAAGGTGGATCTTATGCTTAGAGAGTGTTTTCTCAAATGGCCCAATTAAAAGGTGGATCTTATTCTTAGAGAGTGTTTTCTCAAATGGCCAAATTAAAAGGTGGTTGGTGTAAACTATTATTATTTTGTGAATTTCATTTCTTTTTATTAGTTTATTTTAAGCACTTGTAAGAACATACATAATTGCATATCCCAATTTATTTCGTTTGGTGAAAACAATGAAGGTAAAAGTTTGGTTATAAGATGATATGAGTTTGAATTTTAATTAAGATTTTGGATGCCCTTAATGTTAATTCCCCAAAAAAGATAAGTGTGCATTACGTTGTGTAATCATTTGATTTCGGAAAGCTATGGTAAAAGAGATTAAAGACCTATTATCACAGGTTGATCACCGCCTCTCATACGAGAGGACGCTGGTTCAAATCCTCCGAGGTATTAAGGTAGTTGGGGTTGACTCACTTCTTTAAATTTATTAATATTGGGTGGGTTAATTTTAATTGCTTTACTTAATTCAGCTGCTCGGGGAGTGGGAATTAAAGCCTCCTGTTCGGGACACGCCGCTTCCTTCAATTATCCTAAGGGAATTCAGAATTTATCGACGCACCGATTATAGCTCCCCGTAGCATGTTATAAAAAATTTCTTGCGCCTGAACAGGGACCAGCGTTAATGAAGGATTGAACCATTGTAGTCCAGTTATAGTTTCTTGATAGATAGAAGGGATTAGAGAAATAAATATCTAGAGAGCGTTGTCATTATGGCAGTATTTTTTTAATTATACCTCTTCCTTCATTTTACACGTGAGATATTAATAACAAAGGCGCGATGCCTTCTTTGCTTCACGCAGCACGCTAAAAATTACTACTAATGGTAATTCGTTAAGATAGTTAATATCAAAGGTCCGACCGCCTTTTAAACTTAAAGGCGGGGTTACACACATGCGAGTTTGTCGAATGTTTGCAAACACCCCATGTGTGTATGAGTCCCATTTTTGGCAAATTGCTCATGCCTCTGGTTTTGCC
Organism: Trachelipus rathkii; assembly: GCA_015478945.1. Lineage (NCBI taxonomy): Eukaryota > Metazoa > Arthropoda > Malacostraca > Isopoda > Trachelipodidae > Trachelipus > Trachelipus rathkii. The sequence goes on from JABUQX010056537.1 coordinate 6,315, forward strand.
ATTACCAAATCGTTCCAGGTTCGCTTGTGGAAAAGATTTGTGTATTTTGCAACCAAAGCGATGAGCAAAGCTTGTCCAAAAGGACCCCATACACACTTGGTGTTTCGCAAAGGTTCGGACAAACTCCGCATGTGTGGAGCCGCCTTAAAACGTTAAATAACTATAGAATATTACAAATAAAGTTTTCTCTTAAATAGGATACAAATCCATGATATAGAAAATTCTTAAATACTAATATTAAAATTAAAACTTAGTCAACACTAAATGAAAATGAACATCTTCTTCAACGAAAGACGTCCACTCTATAAAATGATGTCCTTCTTCACTGTAGATGAAACTCCCTTTCCTGTAATTATAAAAATACTTGGGTAGTTTATAGATTTATCAATTGTTTGATTATTTGGTTTTCCGAAAGCTATCGTAGATTGAGATTAAAGACCCAATTATCAACATACCATGGATGTGATAAAGGACCACATCAACCATTCATATCATGAGCGCAGTAAAAAAACCAGGTTCACTATTCATAGTGATGGTCTAGGTGGTTAGAGCGCCCGGTCACTGTTAACTCAGCGACGCAGAGTCCAGGTTCGAATCCCGCTGATGGAGATAAAATCTCCTTTGACTCATTTACTTCCAAATCGACTTCAATAAATGACGTTTGAAAAGCGTGTATTAAAAGATATGGTAAAGTGAAAGAGGGAAAAGTCTTTCACTCATAATGTAGATGTAGGCTAAAAAGAATTTACTCATTAAATTTGGAATGAGTAAATGAAAATGACACGCGTCAATGTGATAGGACTGTTGGCAAATAGATTTAATTTATCCAAAAATTAGGAAATCCTTTCGGGCTTAGTATGAAATTTAATGTAAACAGGATTTAATTCCATATTTAGTTAAGCTTTTTTTTGTAGCGTCTCCCATGTGCTTAGCCTCATATATTAAATATACATTAATATAATACTATTTTTTTACTTGTATGCACAAGTTTCATTTGAACCTGAGGGGCGATGGGAGAAGGGTAGGCTCAGGCCAATTTTCTCGATGTAACAATTGTTTTAATTACGTTATTTAGGCTTTAAAACTAACTTTGAAGAATTTTTTTTCCTTAATATAAGAAATATATTGTTATTAAACTACCAGAGCTGAACTAATCTTTTCCATTCGCTTGGACTAATTATTTAGCGTAAAATTGAATTTTAGATACTTTAAATTAAAATATTATATTTTTAGTTTGTGGGTGCGTGTTTAACCGTATTAGAAAACTTTTTTTTTTTTTTTTTTTTTAGAACTTTGGGTAGATTAGCTAATTTTCCATAACGTGTGAAGCATGAAGATCCCTAAAATATATTGTTTATTTATTTATTTAATTTTCTTAAAAACCATTTTAGAAGTTTATTATATTATTCTTAGATTTTCTTGTTCTTTTAATTTAATGTGTACCTTGTAACTACTTTTCTGTATTATTTATCCTTTATTTTTTTGTATTTATGTATTTTTGGGTGTTTTTAAAAATACATATACAAATGCTCCTGAATCTTGAATGATCCATTACTGGTTATATTATTTTTTAAGTTATGAAGTGGTTTCACTTTTGCGTAAATTTTTGTTACTAGCATTATTAATAATAAAAAAAAATCCAACCTCACTGACGCTTCTCATGTGATTATTAGGTTGAAATTAAACTTAATCATTAAATAGGAAAGTGTTCTATTAAGATTAGAGGTTTATTTTTAACTCACATTTTGACGCTGCGTTTAGAATATTCCCCCACTTTTCTATGTCTGTGTGTGTGTTATTTCCATAGGCGTATCTAGAGGGGTGGGCATGAGTGGGGCATGACCTCTGACCAGAAATTTGTTTAGCCAATAAATAATCAGTTTACTGTTTTTCTCACATAATAGGCTCATGGCCTTCCCCACCGAAATTTTAATCATTTTAATGTTAAAATGACCTTACTGATATTCTTAGATAAAAGGGGCCATGTGACCCCTCCAGAAAAATCCCCTAGTTACGCCAATGGTTATTTCCTTTAATTTTTTTTTTTTATTTTCATGATTACCTATTTGCTTTATTTTTAATTTTTATATTTTGTTTTATTGTTTATGCATGGATGTTTTTATATTTAATTTTATTTTTTATTTTTTTGTTTGTTTTCTTTTTTATATTTTTTCAGTTTTCGAGGTCTTGTACGCCAAGCCTTAATGGTTCGCTGAGATCCTGTAGTCCCTATAATAGTTTGAATAGAAAGGTGTGTGTCTAGGCGTGAAATATAACCCCCTTTTATTATTATTATTATTATTATTATTATTATTATTATTATTATTATTATTATTATTATTATTATTATTATTATTATTTTGGTATATACTCGTAATCTTGTATGAAGGGTTGGTTATAAAAATTATGATATTGTCGATATATATGATATGAACGAAAGCTTCCCTCATTTTTTGGAGATTTTTAATTTTAAATAACTTTTCGCCAGTTTTCTGGTCCTTACCGAACTTGCTCTCCTGGTCTTATACTTCGGGAATACAAGTCTTCACATAGTCCTGTTGACATTACCAGAATATATACTTACTCGTATTTGACGGCAGAGCCGACGCAGAGCTATCTAAAGAGGCCCATTGATCCTTACGATAAGCCTCCCAAATCTCCACATTTTCATAGGCCGCCATGTAAGTGATTATATATTATATATATATATATATATATATATATATATATATATATAATATATATAATTATATATATATATTAATATATATATATATAATATATATATATATATTTTATATATATATATATATATATATAATATGGAGAGAGAGAGAGAGAAAATTGTATTAGGTTTTATGAATTTGCAACCGGGCGTATGATAGGATTAAATGGGAAGCTCTGTGGCAGTGTCAGTGATATATGGTGTGGGTGGAGGCTTCTGAATGGAATCAAAGTTATGTATTGACCGATAGTGAAGCGTGTGTAGAATAAAAGGAGTCGAAGTGAATTTATTTAATATTAATAGCGGGGTGAGGAAGGGATGGGATATATTGTCTCCTTGGTTATTTAATTTGTAATATTGAATGGGGTTATGAAAAGAATTAGAGGTGGGGTGGCAGGGTGGTGTTAGACTGATGGAGAAATGGAATAGACTGGAGGGTGCCCTGCTTATTGTGTGGCGGATGATTTGGTTTTGTTGTGAATCTGAAGAGAATTTGAGATGATTGGTAGAAGGGTATTGGCAAGGTATTTAAAGGAGGGGTTTGACAGTAAATGTAGATAAGAGTTAAGGTTATGGTAGTTGAGTGAGAGGAGTCCGCGGTGGGAAGTCATGTTAGATGGTGGGAAACTGGAATAAATATCTGGTTTTAAATATTTAGTATATATGTTCGATGAAAAGAAACAAATGATGCAAGAATGTAGTAGGAAGTTGTCAATGGTGGGAAGGTGGCTTGGTGCAATTAAATCCTTGTGGATATAAAGGAATAAGTCTTGAGTGCGCTAGTGTTTGAAATGAGAGTATGTTGTTACCTGTGTAATGTATAGTACTGAAAACTATGGTAATGGATAAGAGGCATGATCTAAGGTATCAAAGTGTTTCAGATGGACACTCTAGGGCGTGTGTTTATTGGGAGAAGATGTAAAATGGAAGGATGAACGCATTAGAAAGTTTTGTGGTGTGAAGAAGGTGTAAATGAGAGAAAAACGAGTGTACATCGAGATGGTTTGGTCATATGGAAGGATGGATGATAGTCAGAGAGTTTGAGATGAAATTGATAGAAGGGTTGGCAAGGTGTTTTAAAAGGAGGAGTTGAAAGTGAATGTATGATTAGGGTCGGTACTGGTAGTGAGTGAGAAGAGTCCGCGTGTGAAGGTTCATGTTAGAGGTGGGAACTGAATAAATATGAGTTTCAATATTTAGGGTATATGTTGGATGAAAAATGGAACGGAGGATGCAGAATGTAGTCTGAAAGTTGTAAATGGTAGGAAGGTGGCTGGTGCAATTAAATCAGTGAAGGGACTAAGTCTTGAGTGCGCTAGGGTTTTGCATGAGAGTATGTTGTTACCTGTGTTAATGAATAGTACTGAAAATATGGTATGGAATCAGAGGTATAGATCTAAGGTGCAAAGTGTTCAGATGGATAATCTTAAGGGCGTGTTAGGTGTGAGAAGAATTGATAAAATGAAGAATGAACGCATTAGAAAGTTTTGTTGTGTGAAGAAGGGTGTAAATGAGGGAATAAACCAGTGCACATTGAGATGGTTTGGTCATATGGAAAGGATGGATGATAGTCAGTTGGTTAAGGGGATGTATAGTGGTGAGTGTGCTGGAAATCGACCGGCAGGGAGACCGAAGAAAAACTGGATTGAGTCAGTAAAGGAATGTCTGAAGGAGAGAAATGTGAGCTTGGCAGAGGCTAGAAGAAATGTGCATAGCAGGAGTGAATGGCGGGGTTTTGTGAGGGGTTATAGTTGTGAGCTTTGCCCAGAGAATGAACTCCACATTGACGAGGTACAACAGTGAGATTCTGTCGCATTCTCATGAAGCCTCAATGTGGATTTTCTGATTGCGACGATTTCTCACTGGGGGTATAAAGGGAACGGTAAAAGGGGGGGGGGTTTCTTTATGACTTCCGTCACCTTCTTCTACTACTTTTCTGTTTCGGTGTATGCTACACACCTTATCCAGAATCTGGGGATAGGAGGAAGATATATATATATATATATATATATATATATATATATATATATATATAATATGGAATATATATATATATATATTATATATATATAATATATATAATAATTATATATATATATATATATATATATATATATATATATATATCATCTTCATCCTACCCTCTTCCCAAGACTTGGGGTAAGGTGGGTAACATGCACCGGAAAAAAAGTAATTGAACATTGACACGTCGAAAAGAAAGCCAGCCTACCGCCCCTTTATACTTTTTAGTGAGAACTCGTCGAGTCAGAAAATCCCACCCTAGAGCTTCACGGAACGCGATAAGACTCTCACTATGGCATCTCGTCAATGTGGGGTTCATCCCTTGGCCCAGGTAGGCCCACAACCATCCCCCTCACAATCCCCCGCCATTCACTCTATTATGGACCTTTATTCTCGGCCTCTGCCAAACTCAACATTTCTCTCTCCAGGCATTCCTTTACTGACTCATCCACTTTTTTTTCTCGTCTTCTAGCCGGTCGATTCCCATACACTCCACACCACCACTATACATCTGCTTAACCAACGCGACTATCCATCATCCTTTCCACAATAACCAAACCATCTCAGAGTACTTTCATTTATTCTCTCAATTTATCCCCTTTCTTCAACCACACATCTCTAATACGTTCATCCTCATTTTATCAAATTCTTTTCACACCTAACACGCCTAAGATTGTCCATCTGACACATTGTACTTTACATCTATACCTCTTATTCAGACCCAGTCCTCACTACATACATTACACAGGAACAACATACTCTTTGTAAGACCCTAGCCGCACTCAAGACTTAGTCCGCTTAACATCCACCAACGATTTATTTGCACCAAGCCACCTCCCTGCCATTCACAAACTTTCCTACTACCCCCGCATCATCCGTTTCCTTTTCATCCAACATATAATCCCTAAATATTTAAACCAGACACTTGTTCCAGCTCCTCACCACCTACATAACTTCACACTGGGACTGTCCTCACTCACAGCCGTAACGCTTATCTTATCTACATTTTAACTTTTCAAACCTCCTTTTACCACCCTGCTAAATCTCTCTACCAATCATCTCAAACTCTTCAGATAACCGCATATAATTTGTAGGGTGCCCTCCACTCTCTTCCATTCTCCATCATTCTACACATCTCCTGCACCCCCACCTCATTTTTTCATAACCCCATCCATATTGAAAATTGGAATAACCAAAAGAGACATAAAAAAAGATACTGCCTCAATCGCTATTAATATTAAACCAATCACTTTTTCGACACCATTTATTCTTACAACACGCCTTCACTATCGGTCATACATACTTTTGATTCCATTCAGAAGCCTAACACCAACACCATAATACTAACAACTGCCATAGAAGCTTTCCTTTAAGTTCTATCATACGCCTGTACAAATCCATAAAACTAAATACAATTTATTCCTTTTTCTCCTCATTTTCTTCTCATTTGTTTTTCAATGTAAAGATTTGATCCCCATCCTCTATCACTCTTAAACGCACCTTGTTCTTCACCAACCAGTCCCCCAGTCACTCGCGCAACTCTTTCGACCAAAATAACCAGCATATATCTCCCTACAACATTCAATAAACTAATTCCCCCACTAATTCCTACAGTTCCCTTATCTCCCCTTACCCTTATATAAGCGGTACTATTACTGCTCTCCTCCATTGTTTTCGGAACTATAACCCTCCATAAACGCTTTGTACCAACTTCTGATCCAATCATCACCATCTCGCCTCTGTTCTTTATTAATTTCAAACTATACCTGCAGATTTACCTTCTTCAACTTTCCTCACTTACCCATACCTCCTTCTTACTAATGACCTCATCTTCAAAAATATCTATTTCTTTTGCACCATCAACCCGCGCACATTCACCATTACCTCTTCATTACTGTTAATATTATAACAGATTTTCGAAGTGTTTCCTTTACACTCTCCCTTACATCCTTTCATCAGTTACCGAAAAGCACCATCCCTATTCATGTTCTAAGCAGATTCCCTTTATTCTTAACTTTTTGCGCTTTCTTCTAGAAGAGCTTCCTATTTCCTTGTAAGTCACCATTCATCCTCCTTCCAAAGTGTTCATTTACAACATTAATATATATATATATAATAATATATATATATATATATATATATATATATATATATATATAATATATATATATATATATATATATATATAATTATAATATATATATATATATTATATATATATTTTTTTTTTTTTTTTTTTTTTTTTTTGAGTTACGGTACAGGAACCCACCCATGGCTCAACAATGAAGAGGACAACTGGGCTGAATAAATCAGCACCATGGGGGGGCCCTGTCATATATATGTTTCAATGTCAAAGAAAGATTTGATTGGTGAAACAGGAATATTCAGTCAGTCAAAATCAAATAAAAAATCTAAATAAAATTTTATCCTTGCATTTGTTAAATAGTCCTTAAGATTACATAACAAATCAAATTTGCCTATATAAAGAATATTTACTTCTTGAAGATACAAGAACATAGGGTTATGCTAAATTGGGAAGATTCAAATAAGATATGGGATATATCTTTTAGAAGGTTTTATGGACCGTAAAGTAGGAACATGAACAGCGAATATGGTCCAGATGGGAACAATCAATGAAGATATGATGAACAGATTGCGGGGTGTGGCGAGACGGCAAAATTTGCAAATGGGAGGGAGGGTCTCGTGACATATAGTGACTGTGAGTGATATTAGTGTGGCCAATTACGGAGGCGTGCAAGTATCACTCATGTAAGCCTTTCGTCTGTGGGAGGAAGAACACTCACCGATGATCTTTATGTTTCTGAGTTTTCCTCCCCGCCGATCACTCGTCCAGCCCTCTTGCCAACAAGATCGAAAGCCCCGTCGGAGAGCAAGATAGTAATCAGTTGGATGGGAGACGACGCTTCGAATGGCATCCGGGAGGTATCTGGAACAACTCCGAAAGAGGAGGGCGGCCATTTTTGCCTCTCTGTCAGCGATTTTCAATTGCCAGTTCCCCTACCATAGAGGGAGTCCACTAAATGATTTTGTTTTCTTACGGGGTGGAGAAGGTCGAAGAAATTGTTTTGTACAGCTGATACGCATTCGGTTTTTAGAATAAAGGGGTTTTAAAGCGCTTGTAGCGCGCTAAACGAATCTGAATAAACGACATATGAGTGATCTTGGTTAAGGGTTAGAATTCGAGAAAGGGCAATCATTATAGCCGTTAACTCTGCTGTAAAAATTGAAGAGGGGGAAGGGTATGGGAGAGGTTGCGGTCAGGAAAGACAGCAGAAGCGCACACACTGTCCCCTATTTTAGAGCCGTCAGTAAACACTGGAGTAAATTCATCGTGACTACGGCGTGAGAGCATAAAATGATGCTTTTTAAAGGTGCAGCAAGGATGCAGAATTTGGAGAGAGGATGTCAGACAGCCAAGCAGTAATGGGTAGGAGAGGGATAGCCCAAGGTGTGTACCCCTTCGTTCAAAAGAGAAAGGGGCACCTTTGAAAAGGGATGTTGAGGAAATTAAAGTAATGTATTATCGAACCGTCTTTGCAAATGGGCCACGTAATTAAGGAATTCTGAGTTACCTCCCTATATATATTATATATATATATATATATATATATATATAATATATTATATTATATATATTATATATAAATATATAAATATTATATATATATATATTATGATTATATATATATATATATATATATCTATTATATATATATATTATATATATATATTTAAATACTCTATTTTTTCTTTGTTAACTAAGCTAATAGTAAAGTACGAACTTTTAATATAACTCTTACATTAAAGTGGTAATTTTTCATTTTATTTTATACCCTCTTCTTTGTTTTTTGTGTCCTTTTTTTTTTGCTTTAATATAAAAGTTGATCTACACAACCTGAATAGTGACTCGTTAAATAGGTTTTATATATATATAATATATAATATATATTATTATATATATTATATATATATATATATATATATATATATATTATTATATAATATATATAGTATATATATATATATATTATATATATATATATATATAATATATATATATATATATTAGGAGTACCTCAGAATCCTAATTAGTGGCCATTTGCAAACACAGGTCATAACATCTTTAATTTCCTCAACATCCTTTTCAAAAGGTGCTCCCTTTCTCTTTTGACGAAGGGTACACACCTTGGCTATTTCCCTCTCCTACCATTTGCTTGGCTCTGACATCTCTCCAAATCTAGCCATCCTGCTGCCCTGTTAAAAGCATCATTTCTGACGCCGCAGTTCACGATGAATTTACTCCAGTGTTTACTGACGGCTCTAAAACAGGGGACAGTGTGGGCGCTTCTGCTGTCTTTCCTGCCGCAACCTCTCCCATACCCTTCCCTTATGCTTCAATTTTTACAGCAGAGTTAACGCGTTATAATGATTGCCCTTTTCTCGAAATCTAATCCTTACCAAGATCACTCATTGTCGTTTAAATTCAGTTCGATTAGCGCCGCTACAAGCGCTTAAACCCCTTATTCTAAAAACGCATGGTACTCGCTGTACAACAATTTCTTCGACTTCTCCACTCCGTAAGAAACAATTATTTTTATTTTGGACTCCTCTCATGTAGGGGTAACTGCAATGAAATCGCTGACAGCGTGGTCAATTGTTCGCCTGCCCTGCTCGGACCAGCTCCAGATGACCTCACTTGTGCCATTCGACAGGCCCGCCACCCATCAACTGATTACTATCTGCTTCCGACGGGCTTTTCGATCTTGTTGGCAAGAGTGCTGGAGGTGTGATCAACGAGGGCGAAACTTAGAAATAAAGCCGACATCGGTTGAGTGGTCTTCCCCCAGACGAAAGCGCTTACATGAGGTGATACTTGCACGCTCCGTATTGGCCCACTAATAATCACTCACAGTCACTATATCTCACGGACCCTCCGCCCATTTGCAAATTTTGCCGTCGCCACACCCCGCAATCTGTTCATCATACTTCATTGATTGTTCCCCATCTGGACCCTATTCGCTGTCGTTATTTTCCTACTACGGTCCAAAACACCTTCTAAAAGATTATCCCATATCTTTATCTGATCTTCCCACTTTAGCAGTAACACTTTTTTCTTGTATCTTCAAGAAGTAAATATTCTTTATAGCATTTGATTTTGTTATGTAATCTTAAGACTATTAACAAATGCAAGGATAAAATTTTATTTAGTTTTTATTTATTTTGACTGACTGAAAATTCATTTCACCAATCAAATCTTTCTTTGCTATTTGAAAAACATATATATGAACAGGGCCTCCCATGGTGCTGATTTTCAGCCGTGTTTTCCGCTGAGTGAGAGAGGCTGTACGTACCACTACCTCAAGCGGGAAAAAAGTGTAAGTAGAATAATAATAATAATAATAATATATATATATATATATACATGGGCGCCGTTATAGAAATATATATATATATATATATATTATATATATATATATATATATATATATATATATAGTATATATATATATAATGTTTGTAATGAACACTTTGGAAGGAGGATGAATGGTGGGACTTACAAGGAATAGGAAGCCTCTTCTAGAAGAAAGCGCAAAAAGTTAAGAATAAGGGGAATCTGCCTTATGAATAATAAGGGTGGTGCTTTCGTAACTGATGAAATGGATGTTATGGAGTGTGGAAGAACACTTCCAATCTGTATAACACTTGCATAAAAATGAAGAGGTAATAGTGAATGTGTGCGAGTTTGATGGTGCAAGGAATAGATATTTGAAGATGAGGTCATTAGTAAGAAGGAGGTAATGGGTAAGTGAGATAATTGAAGAATGGTAAAGCTGGCAGTATCGGTGAAATGATCAAGAACAGAGGCGGATGGTGATTGATTGATTTGGAAGTTGGGTTAACAAAGCGTTTATGGAGGGTATAGTTCCGAGGCAATGGAGGAGAGCATAAAGTACCCTTAAATATAAGGGTAAGGGAGATAAGGTAACTGTAGGATTAATGGGGAAATAAGTTTATTGATGTTGTAGGGAAGATATATGCTGGTATTTGGTCGAAAGAGTGCGTCGAGTGACTGGGGGACTGGTTGGTGAGGAACAAGGTGCGTTTTAGGAGTGGTAGAGGAAGAGAGAGAATGTGACTTTTAACATTGAAACAAATGATAAGAAAATGAGGGAGAAAAAAGAATAATATTGTATTTAGGTTTTATGGATTTTGTAACAGGCGTATGATAGAATTAAAGGAAGCTCTATTGGCAGCTGTTAGTGGAATAATAATGGTGTTGGTGCGTAGGCTGTCTGAATGAATCAAAAAAGTATGTTATGACGATGTGAGGCGTGTGTAAGAATAAATTGGTGTCGAAAAGTGATTGGTTTAAATTTAAAATAGCGGATTGAGGCAGGGGTGTTTTTATGTCTCTTTGGTTATTCAATTGTATAGATTGGGTTATGAAAAAAATTAGAGGTGGGGGTGGCAAGAGATGGTGTTAGAATGAATGGAGAATGGAAGAGAGTGGAGGGCACCCTACAAATTATTGCGGTTTATCTGAGAGTTGAAAGTACTGTTAAAGGATTTTAGCAGGGTGTGTAAAAGGAGGGGTTTTGAAAGTAAATGTAGATAAGAGTAAGGTTACGGCTGTGAGTGAGGACAGTCCTCAGTGTGAAGTTATTTAGATGGTGAGGAGCTGGACAAGTGTCTGAGTTTAAAATATTTAGGATATATGTTGGATGAAAGGAAACGGATGATTCAGAGTGTTGTAGGAAAGTGTGAATGGCAGGAAGGGCTGGTGCAATTATCGTTGGTGGATGTAAAGGACTAGGTCTTGAGTGCGCTAGGGTCTTACATGAGGGTATTGTTGTTACCTGTGTTATGTATAGTAGTGGAACTATGGTCTGGAATAAGGTATAGATGTAAGTACAATGTGTTTCACGATGGACAATCTAGGGGCGTGTTAGGTGTGGAAAGAATTGATAAAATGAGGATGAATCGTATAGAGAGTTGTGTGGGTGTGAAAGAAAGGGATAATGAGAGAAATACATGAATGTACGTTAAATGGTTTTGTCATGACGGAAGGATGGATGATAGTCGGTTTGGTTAAGCAGATGTATAGTGGTGGAGTGTGTTGGGAATCGACCGGTAGACCTAAGAAAAAAAAAAGTGGATTGAGTCCAGTAAAGGAATGCCCTGGAAGAGAGAAATGTGAGTTTGGCGAAGGCGAGAAAGAAGGTGCATGAATAGGGTGAATGGCGGGGTTTTGGGAGGGGTATGGTTGTGGCCCACCCTGGGCCAGGATGAACCCCACATTGACGAGATGCCATTAGTGAGGGTCCGTCGCGGTTCCGTTAAGCTCTAGGGTGGAATTTCCGACTGCGACGAGTTTCACTAAAAGGTAAAAAGGGGGGCGGTACTGGGCTGGGTTCTTTCGACGTTGTCCTATTGTTTCCTATTACTTTGTTTCCCGGTGCATGTTACGCACCTTAACCCCAATCTGGGAAAGATGGTGGATGAAGATATATATATATATAATATATATATATATATATATATATATATATATATATATATATATATATATATATCATATAGATATATATATATATATAAATATATATATAATATATATATATATATATAATATATATATATATATATCTATCTTTCCCTCCTATCCCCAGATTCTCGGATAGGTTAGCATGCACTGGAGCCAGAAAAGTAGTAGAAGAAGGTGGAGCGGAAGTCATAAAGAAACCCCCCCCTTTTAACCGTTCCCTTTAATACCCCCAGTGGAGAAAAGTGCAATGCAGAAAATCCACATTGAGGCTTAAATGACAAAGCAACAGACACTCACTGTTGTACCTCGTCAATGTTGAGTTCATTCTCTGGGCAAGCAAACACTATAACCCCTCACAAACCCCGCTCACTCCTGCTATGCACATTTCTTCTCTAGCCTCTGCCAAGCTCACATTCTCTCCTTCAGACATTCGCTTTCTTACTCAATCCAGTTTTTTCCTCGGTCTCCCTGCCGGTCGCTTTCCAGCCACACTCACCCTATACATCCGCTTAACACACTGACTATCATCCATCCTTTCCATATGAACCACCTCTCAATGTGCACTGGTTTATTCCCTCAATTACACCCTTCCTTCACACAACAAAACTTTCTACATGCGTTCATTCTTCATTTTAATCAATTCTTCTAACACCCTAACACGCCTTAAGATTATCCATATGAACACTTTGCACCTCTATACGCTCCTGATTCCAATACCATTTTTTCAGTACTATTCATTAATCAACAGGTAACAACATAACTCTCATGCAAAACCCTACCACTCAAGACTTAGTCCATCAATAGGAATTTAATTGCACCAGCCACCTTCCACCATTTACAACTTTCCTACTAACACTCTGCATCCTCAGTTCCCTTTTCATTCAACATATACCCTACATATTTAAACTCAAATAATTATCTCTGCTGCCCACCATCAAACATGACTTCACACACCGCGGACTCTTCTCACTCAGCTCCATCACCTTACCCTTATCTACATTCACTTTCAAACTCCTCTTTAACACACCCTGACAAACCTCTATCAATCATCTCAAACTCTCTGACTATCATCCATCCTTTCCCATATGACCAAACCATCTCGATGTACACTCGTTTATTCTCTCATTTACACCCTTCTTCACACAACACAACTTTCTAATACGTTTATTCCTCATTTTATCAATTCTTCTCCCAACTAACACGCCTAAGAGTGTCCATCTGAACACTTTGTACCTTAGATCTATGCCTCTTATTCCAGTCCATAATTTCAGTACTATACATTACCAGGTAACACCTACTCTCATTCAAACCTAAGGCGCACTCAAACTTAGTTCTTCATATCCACTACAAAGGAATTAATTGGCACAGCCACACTTTCCCACCAATTGACAACTTCCTACTACATTGCATCATCAGTTCCCCTTTCATAAAACATATATACTAAATATTTAAACTAAGATATTTATTCCAGTTTCCCACCATCTAACATGACTTCACACCGCTGACTCTTCTCACTCACTACCATAACCCTACTCTTAATCTACATTACTTTCAAACACCCCTCTTTAAATACCTTGCCATACCTTCTACCAATCTCTCAACTCTCTTTCCACATTCATCACACAAAACCAAATCATCCGCACACAATAAGCAGGGCACCCTCCAGTCTTTTCCATTCTCCATCAGTCTAACACCATCCCTGCCACCACCCCACCCAGAAACCCTTCACCTCTAATTCTTTCATAACCCCATCAATATACAAATTATAACAAGGAGCATAACACATCCCTTCCTCACCCCGCTATTAATATTAAATAATCACTTTCGACTCCGTTTATTCTTACACACGCTTCATACTATCGTCGTACATACTTTTGATTCCATTCAGAAGCCTACCACCAACACCATATATCACTGACACCTGCCATAGAGCTTCCATGTTAATCCTATCATACACCTGTTGCAAATTCATAAAACCTAAATACAATTTATTCTTCTCTCTCTCATATATATATATAAATATATATATATATATATATCATATATATATTATATATAATATATATATATATATATATATATATATATATATATATAATAATATATATTAATATATATATATATATATATTATATAATCAGCTACATGGCGGCCTATGAAACTGTGGAGATTTGGGAGGCTTATCCGTAAGGATCAATGGGCCTCTTTAGATAGCTCTGCGTCGGCTTCTGGCCGTCAACTACGAGGTAAGTATAACTTTTAGTATGTCAACAGGACTATGTGTAGACTTGTAATTCCCGACAGTATAAGACCAGGAGAGCAATTCGGTAAGGACGCAGAAACTGGCGAAGTTATTTAAAATTAAAAATCTCCAAAAAATGAGGGAAAGCTTTTCGTTCATCATCTATATATATCGACACTATCCTAATTGTTACCCAGTATTGTGTCCTTTATGCCCCCAAAATAATACTAATATAATAATAATAATAATAATAATAATATAATCATATAAATAATAATAATAAATAATAATAATTAATATAAATAAAGGGGGTATATTTCATCGCCTAACACCACTTCATTCAACTATTATAGGATACAGGATCTCAGCAAGTTAATACATGACTCGCAAGACCTCTCAACGAAAAAGCTAAAAAAGAAAACATACAAAAAAGTAAAAAATAAAATTAAATTAAAAATCATATATAAACAAAAACAAATATAAAAATAAAAATTAAAGCAAATAGGTAATTATGAAAATAAAAAAAAATAATCAAAGGAATTAACCATTGGCTGTATCTAAGGGATTTTTCTCGGGGGTAGGGGCCATGGCTCTTTATCTAAGAATATCAGTAAGCTTGTTATTTCATTTATTTGACTAAAATTTCCGGTGACAAGGAGGGCGCATGGGCCCCTTATGTTGAGAAAACAGTAACTTTTGATTATTTATTACCTAAACAAAATCTTCTGGTTAGACATCATGCCCCACTCCTGCCCCAACCCTTTCCCCCTCTAGATACGCCCCATGAAATACAACACCAACTAAGACATAGTAAGTAGCGTAGTTGCTTGAACCGAAATGTACCGTGCTTGAGTTGATCGTTAACCGATAATTATAATTTATGAGCCAACATTTACAGTATTTTAATGTGAATAGATTAGTGTTAAAACGATGGTTGATTTTTTTTTATTATTTGCATATTGACTCAAAGAACATTTAATATCTTTTCTAGCTAATTTTGGGATGTTTAACTCTTTTAAATTAACTACATATGACCTGCCTTGTCGATTGTTACTGTTGCTTAATTCTAAATATTTTCATTACTGGATTGATATATTTGCGTCATTTAAAAAGTTATCATTAATGATACATGCTTTTATTAAAGGTAAAAAATGTTCTGTAGTAAAAATAATAAAATTTTATTCTAATAAAATTAAATAAATAAATAAACAATATATTTTAGGTATCTTCATGCTTCACATGTTATGGAAAATTAGCTAATCTACCCAAAGTTCTAATAATTGCTGAAAAAAAAAAAAAAAAAAAAAAATTTTCTAATACGGTTAAACACGCACCCACAAACTAAAAATATAATATTTTAATTTAAAGTATCTAAAATTCAATTTTACGCTAAATAATTAGTCCAAGCGAATGGAAAAGATTAGTTCAGCTCTGGTAGTTTAATAACAATATATCTTCTTATATTAAGAAAAAAAAATTCTTCAAAGTTAGTTTTAAAGCCTTAAATAAGTTAATTAAAACAATTTTACAACTCGAGAAATTGGCCTGGCCTACCCTTCTCCATCGCCCATCAGGTTCAAAATGAAACTGTTGATACAAGTAAAAAAATATATATATTAATGCTATATTTAATATATGAGGCAAGCACAATGAGTACGCTACAGAAAAAAAAGCTAACTAAATATGGAATTAAATCCTGTTTACATTAAATTTCATACTAAGCCCGAAAGATTTCCTAATTCTTGTATGGATAAATCTATTTGCACAGTCCTATCACATGACGCGTGTCAATTTCATTTACTCACTTCCAAATTTAACGAGTAAATTCTTTTAGCCTACTCTACATTTGGAGTGAAAGACTTTTCCCTCTTTCACTTTACCATATCTTTTAATACACGCTTTCAAACGTCATTTATTGAAGTCATTTGAAATGAATGAGTCAAAGGAGATTTTACTCTCCATCAGCGGGATTCGAACCTGGACTCTGCGTCGCTGAGTTAACAGTGACCGGGCGCTCTAACCACTAGACCATCCACTATGCATAGTGGACCTGGTTTTTACTGCGCTCATGATATGAATGGTGATTGTGGTCTTTATCACATCCATGGTATGTGATAATTGGTCTTTAATCTCATCTACGATAGCTTTTCGAAACCAAATAATAACAATTGATTAAATCTATTAAACTACCCAATGTATTTTTATAATTACAGGAAAGGGAGTGTCGTCGTCGTCGTCGTCGTCGTTGAAGAAGGATTTCATTTTATGGAGTGACGTCTTTCGTTGAAGAAGATTTCATTTTCATTTAGTGTTGACTAAGTTTAATTTTAATATTAGTATTTTAATTTTATATATATATATATATATCTCCTTTCAAAAGAGAACTTTAAATGTAATATCTATAGTTATTTAACGTTTTAAGGCGGCTCCACACATGCGGAGTTTGTCGAACCCTTTGCGAAACACCCAATGTGTGTATGGGGTCCTTTTGGCAAGCTTTGCTCATCTGCTTGGTTTGCCAAATACACAAATCTTTTCCACAAGCGATGGAAAAGATTTGTGTAATTGGCAAACCAAGTAAATGAGCAAAGCTCTGCCAAAAATGACTCATACACACATGGGGTGTTTGGCAAAGAGTTCGACAAACTCCGCATGTGTGGAGCCGCCTTTAAGTTTAAAAGGCGGTCGTGACCTTTGATATTTACGTATCTTAACTGAATACCATAGTAGTAATTTTAGCGTGCTGCGTGAAGCAAAGAAGGATCCGCCTTTGTTATAATCTCACGTGTAAAATGAAGCGTGAGGTATAATTAAAAATACTGATTAAATACAAGTGATATTATTTTTAATCTTCGATCTATCAAGAAACTATAATCTCTTTACTCATTTCAGCAATTTCCTTTAGGCGCGTTAATTCTTGCTTCGTATCAAGAAATTTTATCACATGGCATATGTGATAAAAAAAACTACCTTTTAACGTGCTTTATCCCCTATGCAGGGGGTAACACGGGGGGACCACAGGAAATCGAACTTTAAGGCCGGGTATCCCAAACCAGCGCCACCCAACGTGTTCGCAGTCGTTTTAATTCTGCCCCGCCAGGTAGATAAAAACTCCAACTGCTACGCGGAGGATTTGAACCAGCGTCCTCTCGTATGAGAGGCGGTGATCAACCTGTGATAATAGGTCTTTAATCTCTTTTACCATAGCTTTCCGAAATCAAATGATTACACAACGTAATGCACACTTATCTTTTTTGGGGAATTAACATTAAGGGCATCCAAAATCTTAATTAAAATTCAAACCCGTATTACCTTCCAACCAAATTTTTACCTTCATTGTTTTAAAGAAACGAGATAAATTGGGATATGCAATTATGTATGTTCTTACAAGTGCTTAAAATAAACTAATAAAAAGAAATGAAATTCACAAAATAATAATAGTTTACACCAACCACCTTTTAACTTGGGCCATTTGAGAAAACACTCTCTAAGAATAAGATCCACCTTTTAATTGGGCCATTTGAGAAAACACTCTAAGCATAGGATACCGTTCCAGTAATAAAAAAAAGAGGGTAAAGTAAGCTTAGTCACAGAGAACCTAACTCTGAAAAACTGTGCTGCAACTTCACACTCAATAAAGGGTGTAAATATCTTAAAGGTGAAGAAGCAGGATTCCTAAAAAATGACGTGTTTTCAAAGTAAGCTCCAGTGCTTAAAAGGAATGATGATAATGAAGAAAGAAGCAAAATTACGTGCCAAAGGTTCTTCCTTACTTGTGTTTCAGAAGCAGTAGAACTAAGACCATCAAAATCACGCTCTCTTTCTGGCTTAGTCTCCCCGTTCACATGGTGATGGCCATTAGAAAGAGATCCATTAAGAACTGTGCCATTCTCCGTAGGACCTGGACCACATCTTGGATGCCAAATCAGTTACTGAAGAATATAATTATAATTTACTCAACACTGAAAAATTAAAAATATAATTAATAAATACCAACATAAAATAAGCGAATGGTCATGTAAATAAATACACAGAAATAATAAAATAATAAAATATAATAATAATTAATAATAATAATAATAATAATCAAAATAATAAATAATATAATAATAATAATAAAATAATAAAATGAATACACTGGCCACAAAGATTTTTGCGGCACCATTGAGGTCATTTTATAGGTAAAATTGTTTGCCCTGATTCCGAATAAATGACTCCGTTTTTTCCTAGATTGGCTCTAGTTTTGAGATACAGGGGTGGTCACAAAAATAAACATTAATAACAAAATTTAATTTAGGTTGTAACGTAATTCCAATAAAAAACACGAAAGATTTTTATATATCAAATTGTTAATGAGTAGTAAATAAAATGCTAATAGGTCAAACATTCAATTCATAATGAAATCAACAATTATGCAAAACCGCTGTCTATATGATGTCTTCTGTGTGCAGAATGTGGAATCACGTTGAGGCTCCAATCAATAGTCGCCATCATGTTGTTCCCATCTCCCTTGGTATCCTTTCTCCAATCACCTTGATATCTTGATGGACCTCTCCCCTTGTTCCTCACTAAATCAATCCCAGATTATCCGGAAACCGATCTACGTGAATATGTAGAAAGTGAACTTTTATGCCCATATTAGCATTCAAATTTTTGAAGTCTGAAGCATTTTCTGTACGAGTTCTCCATAGTTGGCAGATTTATGGTTGCCCAAACAAGTCTGAATAACCCAAGAACAAAACTTTTTCCAGGCGATGCTTCAAAATATCCAGTCTGGAATTTGATGAAATTGTCATCCTTGATGATTAGCGAATTTGAGGGCCGTTTAAAGATTCTAGCTTTGAGTTTCCTCCATACTCAACCCTGAAAACTGCAAATTTTATTTGAAAATTCACCATCTTTGTCTAGGGCCCTAACAAATTTGCTTCATCAGTCCTAGTTTGATGTGGAGTGGTGGGAAAATAATTTTTTCCTGTCAACCAGTGGTTCGTTAATGATATTTGATGCACCTACAGTCATATTTTCCCCTAGCAGGCCATACAACTTTTTCCCAGTGGTCTTCTTTAGCCCTACTATCCCACAAGCATATGAACAAGGGTACTTAGTATATCCTCTTTGCTGCCCAAGTAAGATGTTGACCCCATCTCAAATCAACGCATATAGACCACTGGTGTTCATTATATCTAAGCTTCTGCAAGATCATTCTTATATTTTCATATTCCTCTTTCAGTTTTGTTGAGTGACCTATTGGAATCGATGCATAACTATTGCCATTGTACAATAAAACACACTTCAAGCTTCTCGTTGAACTATCCATAAACAATCGCCAATCTTCTGGTCGGTATTTAGGTAACCCCATTTGGAGTAGGAGTCCAGGGATGTTCCTACAGTATACTAGGTCTTCTTCTTCAATGAAATATGGAAGAAGTACTACCTCTCTTGTCCGAAAAAAAGTTTACATTCGGCCTTGAGACAGTTCTTTTCACTTAGTCTAGATGCTAAAAGCTCAGAATCTTGCTTGGAGAGACTTCTGTGTAGAAGTACTTTCTTCATATTCACTACCACTATCTGCACGTGTGCACACCATATCCTGGATATCTTCTTCATCAGAACATGCTAGGTCTGGGAGTGTAGTGAACACTGATGGGGACATCGTCGGAATGTTGTACAGGTCGCCTTGGCTTGATTCTCAAATCCGGAAATACTCAAATTTACCGTTTCTTGTTAACGATTGATACCTTTCACATTAACCAAACAAAAATACAGTCACTATGGTGATTCTTGGCTCCCGCCATACCAATAGGCACACCACCATTTTTCCACTAACGTAGATTTTCGACACCGTTTACAGACCCTATGGGGAAAGCCCAAGACTATTTGGTCCCGAGTTTCCATTCCAAAGTAAATGTCAGATATGCTGTGCTTCACAAGTTAGTAATATTTCTTCTTTGGTTCTCCTGGCAATATTCACCACAGATGTAGCAGAATACATTGGGGTTATTCAAACAGGCTCTTCGTGAAGTACTCCAATAGTGTTCTGAAAATAGAAAAAAATAAAGTTAATATAAAGGTAAGCCCTTAGAAAGAAATAACGATAATACTGTAAAATATGCATTAAAAAAAGATATTTGTATAAGAGTATATCTGGAACACCCTGTATCGCAAGAACTAGAGCCAATCTTGGAAAACTAATGTCATTTCTGAAATCAGCACACCCGATATAAACATAATTCGATAAAATATCCTTGGCAGCAAAAAATTTTTTTATTTTTGTTGGCCATTGTAATAATAATAATAATAATAATAATAATAATAATAATAATAATAATAATAATAATAATAATAATAATAATAATAATAATAATAACCTTGTAGATACATCTCTTCTCCATCTCCGAAAGGATCCCCACATTTCGTACACCTTGCACAGGTTGGGTGAAAGTGGTGATTGTCACCAGCTTGCAAAACCTTCCCGGTTATGAAGCGGTCGCAGTAAGCGCACTTGACCCCAAACTGACTCTGGTAATCCTTCTCGCAGTAGGGAAGGCCATCTCTAAAATTTGTGAACAAGTTAGATGGAAAGATGTTACGTGGGAATTATATATCATTTAACAAATTTAAAAAGTTATAATATTTATTCAGATAAAACATTTCAAATATTAAATATTTAATAAATTTAAAATGTTATGATGTTTATTTAAATAAAATATTTAAAATATTAAAGCTTCATATAAATACCTTTAGAAAAAAAATCATACAATCTAATACTTTATAATTTCAATCCAACAAAATTTAAGTATTGTATCATGGTGAAAATTTCTAAAAAAATAAAATTGTCAACTGACAAGAAAAAAATACAAAAAATTATGAACAAATAAAGTTTAATTCTCATTTAAAACAACCAAATAAATATGCTAGGTCACAATGACTACTGTCTCTCTTTTGTTAGAAACCATAAACGAGCGTGTTCTGAAATGATTAAGGTTTTAAGCTTCGAATTGGTACAAACATTACTAAAACTTACTTTCCCATATACTCTCCATGAAGTAAGGTATTACAAGCAGCACATTTGAAGCACCATATGTGCCACTGTTGGTCAAGAGCAATTAAGGCCTGACCTTCTACTAATTCTTCTTTGCATCCAGAACATTCTGTAAATATAAGAAAATATTAATAACCTTCTGCAAATTATGATGGTGGTGGATGAGGAGAGTCCCAGTGTGAAATAATATTGGGCGGTAAGCAACTGGAACAAGTATCCGTGTTCAAATATTTAGGCTATATGCTAGATGAAAATTGAACGGATGATACAGAGTGTAGTAGGAAACTGGCTGGTAAAATTAAATCTTTTGTGAAAGCAAAGAACTTAAGTCTTGAGTGTGCTACGGTTATGCCTGAATGTATGTTGTTACCGGCGTTAATATATAGCAGCGAAAGGAGATGAAGCAACTGCTCTATATAGCGAAGTATATAACTACAACGAATTTAGGTTAGAAAAAACACTATATGTAAGTGCTTACTTGGCCCAACCGACGAAGGAGATCGAGCTGGCGATTCTGAATCTAGTGTAGGAATTTGATAACAACGTTGACACAAACATTCTTTCCCTGTGTAAGTAACACGTTCCCCGCTAGGAAATGGTTGTCTGAAATAATAATAATAATAATAATAATAATAATAATAATAATAATAATAATAATAATAATAATAATAATAATAATAATAATAATAATAATAATAATAATAATAATAATAATAATAATAATAATGTGATTAGGAGTGAAATACCGCTATTCAGGAGTAGCTTCTAAAAAGCATTTGTAAGATACATTTCACAGCAAATCAAATAGAAAAAGATCACATACAAAGTTTGCCAATCCGATACAAGATTTGACCAATGATGGTTCACAATCTGTATCAGATTTAAAATTAATACAAATATTAAAATTTAATCAAGAACTTTATGAACATTCACTAAAATATCACCTTCCGATATTTATTCAAAAGATATTTCAGCAGAGCCGAAAATGCAACTACATTTTATATGAGCAAGATGAAAGAATTGATTATAAATTAATTAATTAATTATTTACTTAATTAATCCCTTAAATGATTAATTAATTAATTAATTAATTAATTAATTAATTAATTTTTGTGGTTTTAATTTATTTGTAGTTCGCGGAACCCCAGAGGTTCACAAATTATCAAAAAGGGTTTGAGAACTTTAATGGTTCTATTTAAGCATTTAGAACGCGACGTTTCTGACGCCGTGAAAACGTCCATCTATATGAGCGTTTTAAACGCACACATAAAGTTATTCTATTCAATTGACGATTTCGCTGCGTCAAAAAAAGATCCTTTTTAAACGCTTGTCCCACTCATTCTAAAAAAAAAAAAAAAAAAAAAAAAAGAAAAAAAAAAATTTAAGGACAATCCTTGATAACACAGCAAGGTTAGGAAAGCTATTATTTCTCCTCCTTTTTTTAATTATGCTTTCCGCAGTTTAAAATCCATCCCTGAATAATAATAATAATAATAATAATAATAATAATAATAATAATAATAATAATAATAATAATAATAATAATAATAATAATAACAACAAAAACCTAAAAACAATGGAACCAAGCAGATGAGGAGAATGTATAACCAGCTATGTACACATATACATATCTAGTGTAGATATTTTTCAGTATGTAAACTTTCAAAAAAAGTATTGAACAAGTCTGTTCATAAAATACAATTATGATCGAGAGGAAATAAAGCACTGTTATCTCATTTTATCAATCTAATCAATGTTGGTTGATAAAGGGTTTCATACAATGCATTTCATTCTAATTCTATGGCCTTCTAATAATAATAATAATAATAATAATAATAATAATAATAATAATAATAATAATAATAATAATAATAATAATAATAATAATAATAATAATAATAATAATAATAATAATAATAATATAATAATAATAATATAATAATAATAATAATAATAATAATCCCATAGGACTGGTTCAGTCAATTATGTTGCATACAATAACAAATTTAATCTTTGCCAAAATTCCATTGCCTAAAATAATAAATTCAACAGATTAAAAATGACGAAAGGGTGCGATTAAAAAGATTAAAAAAATCGCAAAGTCCAAGCAGCAAAGTCTCACCTGCATCGAGCACACAAAAAGCACTTTTGGTGATAGGTGTTGCCGAGGGCAGTGACTACTTCGCCTTCTACGTATTTCCCGCAGGTCGCACACTGCTGACCGAATTTGCTCTGGTAACAATCTGTACAAAAGAAATTGCTATCCCTACTGAAGAACCCACCCTGGGCTAAACTTTTCTTACAACCTGAAAGAAAAAGAAAAATAAAAAAATATATAAAGTCTATTTAATAAAAATAAATAATATTGTGCAAATAACATGCCACAGAAAAATAACACACCACATTTAAAAGAAGCATATTATAACATCTAAGCTAATTAAAATATTTGACAAAAACCTTCTCATTTTCCTTTTCATTATTATTATTATTATTATTATTATTATTATTATTATTATTATTATTATTATTATTATTATTATTAAATTATTATTATTTAATTAAAGGAAAAAACCTTCTCATTTTCCTTATTATTATTATTATTATTATTATTATTATTATTATTATTATTATTATTATTATTATTATTATTATTATTCACTTGTAATAAGGCAAATCAAATTGATTTTAATCCATTGAAGCACACGAGTACTGAATAAATATTAATTTTTATCCATTGTAATGAAAGACAATACAAATACAAGACCATTTAGCATTCATATTTCATTAGTTTTTTTTTTCTTTTATCTCTTTTCATAAAAAACAAAACTGGTGGTTTATTTTAGATTTAAATAAATATGTAAACATTGCAAAGCATACAAAGCTGAATTAAATATTTAAACGCATACATACATACTCACACAAACACACAGGCATGCACGCAACCCACACCCACGCATAAAATGAATAATGACTAGGCCAACTGCACTAGTCTTTTTCTATTTTAATAACCTTCAAGCCCCTTTCAAATTTCTCATCTGAAAGTTTTTATTAAAAAAAAAGAATTAAATTTAAATGAATGGAAAAAGATGCAGAAAAAAGTTATTAAAATATCTTAACATATTTTTATGTGAAATAAAATTTTCAAATAAAATTTTAATTCTAGTGATTAATAAAATAAAACTTTAAAAACAAAAGAATTTCTTAATATTGCAATAAGTATTTTGCCCTTACAAGCTAAGTCCCATGTAAGGGGTCAAATAATCAATACCAATAAATAAAAATAAAATATGAAATCGATCCTGCTGCAACAACATCAACAACAACAACAACTACTACTACTACTACTACTAAAAAAATACGATTACTAAAAAAATGTGGTTACACTCGTTTGAAAAGTTGAAAGATTCGTTTGATCTATGTAGGAAAATATGTCACCCGTAAATTAATTCAATTCCCAAGCCCAAAAAATTATTATTCGTATCTCACTTCACTTTTATAAATAATTTATTTTTATTATTATTATTATATTATTATTATTTATATATTATTATTATTATTATTATTATTATTATTATTATTATTATTATTATTATTATTATTATTATTATTATTTTTATATATATATGGAATAATAATTATCTTTCGAGCAACTTTCAAAACTTTCACGCTTCTTAACTTTTCTCATTTATTTTCAAAAGTTACTCAACTTTTTTCAACTGAAAATTTAAATTTTTAATTCAATTCAAAAAAATAGAATTTGTGAAAACTATTAAAATTCGGGTAATTATATATATATATATATATATATAATATTATAATATAATATATAAATTTCTAAACAGTAAAATATATATATATATATATATATTATATATATTATATATATATATATATATATATATATATATATATATATCTATCACCAGACCAGTATTTTCTACTCTGCCGCCCTCCCCCTACAGCTGTAAGAAAAATTGTGGTTCTATGGAATTTTCTATATTTATCCTAATAGTCAGGCAGTGACAAAAAGAATTTTAAATAAAAAAATATTACTAAGTATTATAATCTGATACAAATATAATACTAGAAAGAACAACCTTTTCAAGGATATCTATTTTATTTTCATATCTATAACAGATTGCCTTAGAAATAAAAAAGATGAGCCGATTAGTTGGCATGTACTTTAGCTATAGTTCTTTTTTTCTTGGATGGTAGACTTTGTGTATACTGTGTAAGTTATTGACCAGCCCTAGGATGCTTGCATGAGCATGTTGGATAATTGGTTCCATTTGGTTGACTGGGCCAGTCTCGATAGACCCAATGTGTCTTCTTACTGTCTCTATACTTCTAATGTTCTAATCAACTTAATTTTGAACTGTAAAAAGTTATTTTTAAAAGACTTTCATTTTTAAATCATATTTCATAACTCAATTATGATTGTTTGATGGGTAAAACTGTTCCCTTGGACGACTGCCTGCCCCGGTTTACCCAACTCTAGTAATTATTGTCCCGTTTATCACAATTGTATTAAACTACCATAAATTTTTTTTGTGCTAAATATACTGGAAATATTTAGCAGATTTTCGTATGTAATCACAAAATATTTTAGGCAAGAGTATGAAACAGTTAATTTCTTTGGGGCGGTTCAGCTTTCTGTACCAGCACGGAAACCCTAGTAATTTTTTTTGAGGTTCGACGCTGTCATTGGAACCACCCAAAAAATTTCTTAGCTGCGGTTCCACCACTGCAAGAAGCCTTGATTAAATAAGTGATGATAAGGCAGTATTTATGTCAACTAAATTCTGTGTTGGGAAAGTTCGGCGGGGTCTAGGTTTCCGTTGGTTGATGAGTGTGATTGTCGATGTGGTGGAGACCGTCATGTGTGTGTCAAGGTAAGACCTATATATTCTTTGGGGTTTGTTAGGGGGATAGGGGTTGTTGTTTAGGAAAACTACTTGATGGAGTAAGATGGTGGCGGTCTGGTGTCATATAGGGTGCTGGACAGACTTGAGGGGATGCGGACTTCCATTGGAGAGTAGCCAAGTTTCCAATTGTAGGTATTCTTGGTGTGATGAGTGGCTATATTTACATCTGGATATTTGAAAATGAGGCCTGAATATGGTACTGCGTATGTGAAACGTTTGGTGGATGTGGGTAGGGATTGGGCAGTGTCTGCTGGTGCAAAGGTTGAAGAAGAAAGTAAGGGAGAATGGGCGCCCTTGTTAGGACGCCGTTTTTGTAACTTTGAAATGGAGTGAGAGAGATTCGTTTTCCGTGAGAACCTTAGCAAAGCGCTACGTGAGAAATTAGAAAGCCATTTTTTGTCCTGATTTTCTACGGGGGGATTGAAGATTTTTTAATAAGATTGATATTTCAGGACAGTGTAAAAGGCTTTGTTGATGTCGATTGCGCTGAGAATGGATCTATGGGGATGGGGATTGGTTGAAGCCATTGATGATGCTTTGGGTGAGGGAGCTAAAGGGCTGTGGTTGTGGAGTGGTTTGCTTTTGAATCCGTGTTGAAATCTGGGAGGGTGATGAGAATGGAGATTTTGTTTCAAAATTATTTTCTCCATTAGTTTACTTAATTGGGCGAAGAGGAGGGGTGAGTTGGTTCTTTTTTTTTTGGTTCTAATTATATATATAGTATTAATATATATAATATATATAATATATATATAAATTATATATATATATACTATATATATAAATATTATATTATATTTATATATATATATATATATACTATATATCTAATAAATATTAAATTTATATATATATATATATATATATATATATATATATAATATAATATATACAATATATATATTTATAATATATAATATATAATAATATATAATATCTATATATATTACTATATACTATATATATCTATTATATTTATAATATAGTATATATAAATATATATATAATATCTGAAATTTTAAAAGAAATGAATAATGAAAAAATGTGTTCAGTGCAAATTTTTCCAATTGTGTGCAGTAAAGATGGATAATGGAATTTAAGGAGTAGGCATCAAATAACACGACACGCATGGTCAATAATTGCCTTTACAATAAAAATAATCTCCTTGGCTGTCTCTTATTACCCTGTATGTAATTATATACCTCTTTTATTAATTAAAGGAGTATCTCACACAATAATACACATGTAATGCGGTTATCAAATGAGAGCGGTCGTGAATACGTTCTTCATCATGCTTCGACTATGTTTGTATACACAAACACGAAGAAAATAGATTGTGTGGATTCATCAGATTATCGACCCCTTCAGAGAGAACAAAACAGCAAGGTGGTTGCATCCGAGAGCCAATATATCTATATTCAACATAGTCTTCAGATATTTCTTA
>JABUQX010056538.1:0-37500 GCA_015478945.1 Trachelipus rathkii
ATGCTATTTTTAGTTTTTCATTGAAATTAGGAGCGTATTACATATCATTACAACAGGAATCATTCTTTTATTTAGCATATAAGTTTTTACCACTTCTAATTATCACTATCGTCCACTAGTAATATTAGAAAAATCGAAAAAATAATGACGAGAAAGGAGATAGTCTTTCAGAGGTCAGTAATATACAGGTAGGGGTATACAGGGGATAAAGGTGTTAGATCTGAGATGCGAGAATGTTAGAAGAGTGTGAAAGAATTTACATGCATACTATATTTTTAATCACAGATGATTTCTTTATGCTGGGATTGAAATCGAGAGGTAAAGACAGTTTGAAAGAATTTGAGAGTGACCAGAACTATTTAGCCACCATGTGAATAACTACCCTTCTGATTAGTAAATGTAAACATAAATGTAAATGTAGATAAAAAGTAGTACTAAACTCATAGTATGTTGTTTAGGTTAGATAGAAAAGAGCCCTCAATCTCAAATCATGTCTAGATATAATATGTAGGAAACTAGATACAAGTACTGAGTTTAAATATTATTTTAAGGACTATACGTTGCATGAAAAGTTAAAAGGTATGATTACTAAGTCTCTCATTGTTAAATCAGGAAAGTTGTATGAATCAATTATAATAAAAGTAAGTAAGTTGACTTAGGTGCATCAATAAATCCTTACTGAATGCAATAAGTGCTCCTTAATATAATAGGTCTTGTATATATACGCTAAGTAATCTTCTTGAAGGGTATTTTTTACTTAGAGATATTATTGTATATAATATTAAGTCATGTTTCAGATGCAGATATTCAATTCAGAGAGTTTAATTCGTAAGTGAACAAAAAAAAAATTAAGATAATAATAATTGTAAAAAATTGAAATGCGTAATGGATTCTAGTAATTAAGTTGTGTAATAACGAAAGGCGAGTATAACAATGATGGAAAAGTAAGTTAAACTTTTATTATATGATACAATTTGCCAGATGATATAAAGCATAAAAGATAATCGAGTAATACTTATAATGAATTATGAACAAAGTGTAAAGGGGGGTATGAGAGGTGGGGTGTTGAAATTCGACCTGTAACTAGGAAGACCATATAAGGAAAAGTGGACTGAGAGTCCTAAAGGACAACAGTGTCTGAAGGGTCTCTAAAAGGAATGTGCATTCTAAGTTCAAGTAATCTAAATGTACATTATTCAAGTGATAAATAACAACGAGCCTGGTAATTTAACTTACGTTGCGATTAAAATCTTACATGATGTATCTTTATAGTACGAGATCCCTAGAGTAGTTACTACGCAAATACATTCGTAAGACGGACTGACTTTATGACAGTCATCAAGCATATACTCTTATGAGTTAAGAATTTTCATTATTCCTAAATGATATTATTTCTAAATGATCTTACTTCATCTTCCTAATTTCCCCTAATTGGCCTATTTGGCGACTGTTATTCCTTATAACCTTTGGATAAGATAACACTATGATCTTACTTTGTGAAATGGCAGCTATATGTCCCATTTATAAATTAATATTAAATTCAGAAAATATTTAAACCACAGCTAATGTAAAATAATTAATTATGGAAAACACCAAAATGGTAATAATTTTTTGGAGAACTTTGGGATAAAATATCTAATAACTATTATATCCCGATACCTATATAGAAAAAAATCTTATATTACTCGCTACCTTTACTTATATATTATATATATAATATAGATATATGTATATACCCAAAAAGTGGGTTGAGTGAAAATAAAATCTTGTCAAATTCTGCCGAATAATTAGTATGGAAAACTCTGAATTAGATAAGTTAATTATTATTATGAATAGTAATTATTGCACTAAACATATAATTTTATATTAATGTAATTTAGAATTCTGATTACAAATCTGGTATGAATTTGACTCACAAACTGAGAAAGAAAATTAAGAAGCTCATTCTATAACCAATAAAAGTTACTATATATATAATAAATAGAATAAAGTATGCTTTCACTTATATAAATAAAAAATACTAAAGATATGTGAGTGAAATTAGTTACAGAGCAGTAAAATAACAGAGAAGACTCAATGAAGATATGAGTATAAAAATAGTAGAGCCACAAATCTATATAATCATATATTATATACTAAACAAAAGAAACAACACTATGAAATAACTTAGAGATTGATATCGAAGAGATGGAAAGAATTTTATTAGTGACTCAAAGCTCATTCGTGAGTGATTTCGCATAAGGAACAAGAAAATATTTACCAATCAAGCAGCATAAAACTTAAGCCGATTCCTGGATATCAAGAGTTGTAGCAAAAAATTGCAAAGAGTCAATGTATATAATATATATTCCAATATATAAAAAGTTCGTAAAAAGCATTAACTCCAGATAGTATGAAGACTAAAAACAGAAAGGATAAGGCAGTCATTTAGAATGAGAGTAGTATAGAAAATAAAGAATATGAAGAGATAAAGATATTATAAGATTTAATTCGATGTTTAATCATCAGAGCATATTTTTAGTATAAAAATATAACCCGAGGTTTACAATATTATTGCTGGTATTGTGAATCTTAAGCACTCCTTTTAGTTAACCTTGATATAATAAAATACCTTTTCGCTATATTATTTTTATTATTATGCTTGAAATTCGCCTAAGTAGGTATATATGTAACTACGTATTAATATAATAAATAAGTAAAAAGTACTTAAAAATATAATAGATATAATTTATATATACTGATTTATAATTTGATTGTTTCCAGACGAAGATGTGTAGTATGATTATATTTATGGTCTGTACTTGACTACACGGCTTATATGTATATATTCCTGTTGAGTACAAGACATTAGAATAATTTATTTAGCTACTTACTTAAACACTGATAATATACCTACACCAATATAGACACTTATGAAAAGGATGAAAGTTCATAGGCAATGTCTAAAATTATTCCATGCTGAAAATAGAAGATTATAAACATCAAAGAATAAGTTAAACTTTGTACACTTCTAGTGAATGTAAGCCTTCTTTGATGTGTATAATTTTAGACAGATATTCGCAGAGATTCGCGAAAGAAAATTTCGCATCATCCTTCTTTATTGTTGATATATAGGCCAAATCTGAGGAGCTCTAAAAAAAAAATTATTTATAAGGGCCTGGTATAGTCTTAAACATGGGCATCACTTAATAAATATTTCTGATAAATCTTTTCGTGAACAAACACATGGTAATGGCAATATTGAGATAAAGTTATTCCATGTTGGTCCTGTAGGTTCGGAAAATCATTACAATTTTGGTCTTGAGCAAGATATGATTAGTGATGATCAAGCAAGACAATTTACAAGGAAGGACACAAGACTCTACTTCTTTAAAAGGTAAAACGTCTAAACTTAAACTTTATAATTTTATAGAAAATCTACTCAAAATAAAAATGAGCGAAGAAGTATTAGTGCAGTTTATCATATTTGAGGGTTCAGACAAAAATAATATTGTCATAGTAGGACGTCCAAAATTACTAGGAAGTGCCACAAAACAGATGCGCCATATAACACCTTATTCTTTTATAGAGTATGCTATAAAATCTGTAATTATAACGTCAACAAGTAGCGGTAAGTATCTATCCTACATAGAAATTATAATGCAGAAACTTTATCAACCATTGATTGAGATAAATTTTCAACGCCGAAAGGACACGTACCCTTATGCACAAATAAGTAGCTTCACCAATTCATTTCCTAATAAGAAGACAATTTAAAGAAGTTATAATTATCTGTGACGTTTTCGCCACTTATTCGTTGAGATATTTTTGCAGTACAGCCTATATTCTGTGGATATATTCACATGGTGAGAAAAAACATCCTTCTGGCTCAGATTCACAAGAATCGGAGTAAATGAAACTCGAGTCCCTCCTTCATTGGACATATTCTTTCAATGTTGAAGATTGCTATAGATAAATAAATAAATGTAACACATTTGTTTGTATTTGTATTTATGATGGCAGTGTCTATCTTCACATTCATCTTTTTAACACGATTTATGTTTAATAAAAGATAATATGATAAACAGTTTTATAAAAGACAGTAAAATTCTATTGTTTTAATAACCTCTTGAGGTTTGAATGTGTGTTTGTAGGTGTGTGCTCTGTAAGCGTGAATTCTTTCTTTGGAAATAAAGAATAAGGGGTTTAAATTTGTCATGTTGGTGACTGGTGGAAATAGAATATAATTTTCTTATTCCCATCCTAAACCTAGGAAATACCCGTGACTTAGACAGTATAAGACCAGTATCTCTTAATGACATTCAGGCATGTTCAACTATCCAGTTTAGAATTCTCAATTACACATCGGCAGTAGATCCTTTCGTAAAAATCTGTTAAGCGCATTCTTTATTAATAAATTAGTATTTGGGAGTCTGTTTTTGTTCTTGCGACTTCTTTCCATTAAAGATTGATACCCAGATCAAAAATTGAATCTTTATATTAATCTATTTCAAACCAAACTTACCGCCCATGTTGGAGGATACTGGGAATTCAAATGACTTCGCATACCAAACCTTTTTATTTGATTTGGGAAATCTAACTATTTTCGTACCAGAAAAAAATCTATCGCTACCTATTACTCCAAAAAGTGAGGTCTGAGTGGAAAAAACTTGCAAAACAGAAAAAGTGAAATGGTACAACTACCAACTCTGGAAGATAAGTTATTTTGCGTAATTTTGTACTATCGCACTTACATAACACATAGATTTTTAGGGTGCCTGTTCAATGTGCACAACGCAAATGTATGTAGGTTACTGAAGAAAATAGAGCCATTACTTACCAAGAAAGTTACTATAACAAAAGATAGAAGTATGACACCAGAAAAAATACTAAAGATTCTGGCTGATGTTACAGAACAGCAAATACAGAGGCCTGAAGATAGTAAAAAATAGAAGAAATCATATTCAGGAAAAAAAAGAACCAACACTATGAAAACTGAGATTGTTATCGAAGAAGATGGAAGAATTTTATTAGTGTCAAAGTCATATCGTGAGTGATTTTCGCATAAGGAAACAAGAAAAATATTTACCAATCAACAGCATAAAACATGCCGATTCTGGATATCAAGGTTGGCAAAAACTGCAAAGCAATGTTATAATTCCATATAAAAATTATCGTAAAAAGCCATTAACTCCAGAGTAGAAAGAGCATAACAGAAGGTTAGCATCATTTAGAATGAGAGTAGAAAATAAGATCCGAGAGATAAAGATATTTAAGATTATGTCGAATGTTTATCGCAATTTTCAGAAAAAATATAACCTGAGGTTCAATATTATTGCTGGTATTGTGAATCTTAAGCACTCCTTTTAGTTAACCTTGATTTTAGTCACCCTCCTTTCCTTTTTTTTATCGCTTGATTCTATTGCTTGATTCGCAGCAGGTCTTATGTAATAGTATAAGATAGTAAGCTAATTGTAGAGTGTATATGGTTATAAAATTTGATGTTCCAAGAGATGGTAGTTGCTTATTTTGGTCTGTCGCTCCGGCTTATTTAATTCCTGCTAAAGATGATGATAATTTGTTTCAGCAAAGGTATAAAGTACTATTTGGAAATGAAGAAAATGTGATGCTAGGCTTAGACCATGCAAGGATGGCGTTCAAGGATTTTAATAAGGGTTTTTGTTTTGATAATAAACTTCGAGAACTAGTGACAAAAACATTTCGCAATCGGGTAGTAGACCATATGAGGAAAAATCGGGAAGGGTTTGAGGGGTTTGTTATAGGTAAAAGTGAACGCGATTTCGATAATTACCTCACTGATATGGAAAGTCCAGATGCTTGGGGAGATCAACCTGAAATAAGAGCAATGAGTGAAATGCTTAAAGCAAGTATTACTATTAGTAAACTTGCTGATAAATCTTTTCGTGAACAAACACATGGTAATGGCAATATTGAGATAAAGTTATTCCATGTTGGTCCTGTAGGTTCGGAAAATCATTACAATTTTGGTCTTGAGCAAGATATGATTAGTGATGATCAAGCAAGACAATTTACAAGGAAGGACACAAGACTCTACTTCTTTACAAGGTAAAACGTCTAAACTTAAACTTTATAATTTTATAGAAAATCTACTCAAAATAAAAATGAGCGAAGATGTATTAGTGGATATGATCATAGATGAGGGTTCAGACAAAAATAATATTGTCATAGTAGGACGTCCAAAATTACTAGGAAGTGCCACAAAACAGATGCGCCATATAACACCTTATTCTTTTATAGAGTATGCTATAAAATCTGTAATTATAACGTCAACAAGTAGCGGTAAGTATCTATCCTACATAGATAATATGATGGATGCTATTCAACCTTTAATAAAAAATAAAAAGGGCATCTGTTTAGAAAGAAAGGAATATCTTGATTTATTATCATCTATTTCTTCAAAAGATGAAATAGGTGAAGCGTTTAAGTTTACAACTGTTACTCCTGAGCGAAAAAGAAAGGAATATCACCTAATACATAATGATACTCTTATAGAGGTTTATAAAAAAAGAAGTTTAAATAAAAATATAAAGCAACAAGCCTTTGATAGCTTTAGTCGTAATTCTCAGGAGTATATAAATTATGGTCTCCTCTATCTTAGAATGAGATAAATAAGATCCATGATCTTAAATGTTTGTCACTCTTTTTGTGGAGGCTTGCGAGAAATAAGTTGACTATGTTAATCAAATATAAAGTATCGCTGCTTTTCCTCAGAAGGAATTCTTATTGGCACGAAAATTCGTTTTATATGCAGAGGTAAGAAGGGTTGAGCAAAGAAATAGAAAGACTCCACTTAAAATACAGAAACAAACTCAAATACATTAGCTAAAAACTTGGAAAGCATTATACAGACTTCATGCTAACGCCATTTTATTTTATATTAGTAACAATTTCAAATATGAATAAAATTTTGAAACTTTCGAATTTTGTGACTTTGGAAATCTAACTATTTTGTCATCAGAAAAAATGCTATCGCTACTTATTACTCCAAAAGTGAGGTCTGAGTGGAAAAAACTTGCAAAACAGAAAAAGTGCCATGGTACAACTACCAACTCTGGAAGATAAGTTATTTTGCGTAATTTTGTACTATCGCACTTACATAACACATAGATTTTTAGGGTGCCTGTTCAATGTGCACAACGCAAATGTATGTAGGTTACTGAAGAAAATAGAGCCATTACTTACCAAGAAAGTTACTATAACAAAAGATAGAAGTATGACACCAGAAAAAATACTAAAGATTCTGGCTGATGTTACAGAACAGCAAATACAGAGGCCTGAAGATAGTAAAAAATAGAAGAAATCATATTCAGGAAAAAAAAGAACCAACACTATGAAAACTGAGATTGTTATCGAAGAAGATGGAAGAATTTTATTAGTGTCAAAGTCATATCGTGAGTGATTTTCGCATAAGGAAACAAGAAAAATATTTACCAATCAACAGCATAAAACATGCCGATTCTGGATATCAAGGTTGGCAAAAATTGCAAAGCAATGTTATAATTCCATATAAAAAGTATCGTAAAAAGCCATTAACTCCAGAGTAGAAAGAGCATAACAGAAGGTTAGCATCATTTAGAATGAGAGTAGAAAATAAGATCCGAGAGATAAAGATATTTAAGATTATGTCGAATGTTTATCGCAATTTTCAGAAAAAATATAACCTGAGGTTCAATATTATTGCTGGTATTGT
Source organism: Trachelipus rathkii (assembly GCA_015478945.1). Classification (NCBI taxonomy): domain Eukaryota; kingdom Metazoa; phylum Arthropoda; class Malacostraca; order Isopoda; family Trachelipodidae; genus Trachelipus; species Trachelipus rathkii. The sequence continues at coordinate 7,712 of JABUQX010056538.1, forward strand.
GAATCTTAAGCACTCCTTTTAGTTAACCTTGATTTTAGTCACCCTCCTTTCCTTTTTTTTATCGCTTGATTCGCAGCAGGTCTTATGTAATAGTATAAGATAGTAAGCTAATTGTAGAGTGTATATGGTTATAAAATTTGATGTTCCAAGAGATGGTAGTTGCTTATTTTGGTCTGTCGCTCCGGCTTATTTAATTCCTGCTAAAGATGATGATAATTTGTTTCAGCAAAGGTATAAAGTACTATTTGGAAATGAAGAAAATGTGATGCTAGGCTTAGACCATGCAAGGATGGCGTTCAAGGATTTTAATAAGGGTTTTTGTTTTGATAATAAACTTCGAGAACTAGTGACAAAAACATTTCGCAATCGGGTAGTAGACCATATGAGGAAAAATCGGGAAGGGTTTGAGGGGCTTGTTATAGGTAAAAGTGAACGCGATTTCGATAATTACCTCACTGATATGGAAAGTCCAGATGCTTGGGGAGATCAACCTGAAATAAGAGCAATGAGTGAAATGCTTAAAGCAAGTATTACTATTAGTAAACTTGCTGATAAATCTTTTCGTGAACAAACACATGGTAATGGCAATATTGAGATAAAGTTATTCCATGTTGGTCCTGTAGGTTCGGAAAATCATTACAATTTTGGTCTTGAGCAAGATATGATTAGTGATGATCAAGCAAGACAATTGCAAGACAATTTACAAGGAAGGACACAAGACTCTACTTCTTTACAAGGTAAAACGTCTAAACTTAAACTTTATAATTTTATAGAAAATCTACTCAAAATAAAAATGAGCGAAGATGTATTAGTGGATATGATCATAGATGAGGGTTCAGACAAAAATAATATTGTCATAGTAGGACGTCCAAAATTACTAGGAAGTGCCACAAAACAGATGCGCCATGTAACACCTTATTCTTTTATAGAGTATGCTATAAAATCTGTAATTATAACGTCAACATGTAGCGGTAAGTATCTATCCTACATAGATATGATGGATGCTATTCAACCTTTAATAAAAAATAAAAAGGGCATCTGTTTAGAAAGAAAGGAATATCTTGATTTATTATCATCTATTTCTTCAAAAGATGAAATAGGTGAAGCGTTTAAGTTTACAACTGTTACTCCTGAGCGAAAAAGAAAGGAATATCACCTAATACATAATGATACTCTTATAGAGGTTTATAAAAAAAGAAGTTTAAATAAAAATATAAAACAACATCTACTGTGCATTTTTAATCGATATTGAAAAGTACATAAATTAACCCTTCTACAATGGTTAATACAAATAAGCGAAGAAAATTTTCTCTAAAGTTTTGTTGAAGGGCTTGCGAGAATAATGTTGACTATGTTTAATCAAGATAAATACGCTGCTTTTCCTCAGGAAGGGAATTCTTTATTGGAAGAAATTCGTTTATATGCAAGTAAAAGGGTTGAGCAAAAAAATAGAAAGACTCCACTTCAAATACAAAACTCAAATACATTACTCAAAAACTTGGAAAGATACAGACTTCATGCTAACGCCATTTTATTAATAAATTAGTAACAATTTCAAATATGATAACAATATTTGGAAACTTTTCGAAATTTTGGACTTTGGGAAATCTAACTATTTTCGTACCAGAAAAAAATCTATCGCTACCTATTACTCCAAAAAGTGAGGTCTGAGTGGAAAAAACTTGCAAAACAGAAAAAGTGAAATGGTACAACTACCAACTCTGGAAGATAAGTTATTTTGCGTAATTTTGTACTATCGCACTTACATAACACATAGATTTTTAGGGTGCCTGTTCAATGTGCACAACGCAAATGTATGTAGGTTACTGAAGAAAATAGAGCCATTACTTACCAAGAAAGTTACTATAACAAAAGATAGAAGTATGACACCAGAAAAAATACTAAAGATTCTGGCTGATGTTACAGAACAGCAAATACAGAGGCCTGAAGATAGTAAAAAATAGAAGAAATCATATTCAGGAAAAAAAAGAACCAACACTATGAAAACTGAGATTGTTATCGAAGAAGATGGAAGAATTTTATTAGTGTCAAAGTCATATCGTGAGTGATTTTCGCATAAGGAAACAAGAAAAATATTTACCAATCAACAGCATAAAACATGCCGATTCTGGATATCAAGGTTGGCAAAAATTGCAAAGCAATGTTATAATTCCATATAAAAAGTATCGTAAAAAGCCATTAACTCCAGAGTAGAAAGAGCATAACAGAAGGTTAGCATCATTTAGAATGAGAGTAGAAAATAAGATCCGAGAGATAAAGATATTTAAGATTATGTCGAATGTTTATCGCAATTTTCAGAAAAAATATAACCTGAGGTTCAATATTATTGCTGGTATTGTGAATCTTAAGCACTCCTTTTAGTTAACCTTGATTTTAGTCACCCTCCTTTCCTTTTTTTTATCGCTTGATTCGCAGCAGGTCTTATGTAATAGTATAAGATAGTAAGCTAATTGTAGAGTGTATATGGTTATAAAATTTGATGTTCCAAGAGATGGTAGTTGCTTATTTTGGTCTGTCGCTCCGGCTTATTTAATTCCTGCTAAAGATGATGATAATTTGTTTCAGCAAAGGTATAAAGTACTATTTGGAAATGAAGAAAATGTGATGCTAGGCTTAGACCATGCAAGGATGGCGTTCAAGGATTTTAATAAGGGTTTTTGTTTTGATAATAAACTTCGAGAACTAGTGACAAAAACATTTCGCAATCGGGTAGTAGACCATATGAGGAAAAATCGGGAAGGGTTTGAGGGGTTTGTTATAGGTAAAAGTGAACGCGATTTCGATAATTACCTCACTGATATGGAAAGTCCAGATGCTTGGGGAGATCAACCTGAAATAAGAGCAATGAGTGAAATGCTTATAGCAAGTATTACTATTAGTAAACTTGCTGATAAATCTTTTCGTGAACAAACACATGGTAATGGCAATATTGAGATAAAGTTATTCCATGTTGGTCCTGTAGGTTCGGAAAATCATTACAATTTTGGTCTTGAGCAAGATATGATTAGTGATGATCAAGCAAGACAATTGCAAGACAATTTACAAGGAAGGACACAAGACTCTACTTCTTTACAAGGTAAAACGTCTAAACTTAAACTTTATAATTTTATAGAAAATCTACTCAAAATAAAAATGAGCGAAGATGTATTAGTGGATATGATCATAGATGAGGGTTCAGACAAAAATAATATTGTCATAGTAGGACGTCCAAAATTACTAGGAAGTGCCACAAAACAGATGCGCCATATAACACCTTATTCTTTTATAGAGTATGCTATAAAATCTGTAATTATAACGTCAACAAGTAGCGGTAAGTATCTATCCTACATAGATAATATGATGGATGCTATTCAACCTTTAATAAAAAATAAAAAGGGCATCTGTTTAGAAAGAAAGGAATATCTTGATTTATTATCATCTATTTCTTCAAAAGATGAAATAGGTGAAGCGTTTAAGTTTACAACTGTTACTCCTGAGCGAAAAAGAAAGGAATATCACCTAATACATAATGATACCCTTATAGAGGTTTATAAAAAAAGAAGTTTAAATAAAAATATAAAGCAACAAGCCTTTGATAACTTTAATAGTAAATTTGAAAAGTACATAAATTATGGTCTCCTCTATCTTAGAAATGAGATAATAGATCCAAATGATCTAAATGTTGTCACTATTTTTTGTGAAGGGCTTGCGAGAATAATGTTGACTATGTTTAATCAAGATAAATACGCTGCTTTTCCTCAGGAAGGGAATTCTTTATTGGAAGAAATTCGTTTATATGCAAGTAAAAGGGGTTGAGGCACAAAAAAATAGAGATAAGACTCCCTTCAAATTACAAACTCAAATACATTACTCAAAACTTTGAAAGATACAGACTTCATGCTAATCGCCATTTTATTATAAATTAGTAATAATTTCAAATATGATAACAAATATTTGGAAACTTTTCGAATTTTGGATTTAGGGAAATTAACAATTTTCGTACCAGAAAAAATCTATCGCTACCTATTCTCAAAACTTGGAAAAGATACAGACTTCATGCTAGCGCCAATTTTATGAATAAATTATAACAATTTCAAAAATGATAGTAAATTTGGAAACTTTTTATTAAGATTAGGTAAAGCTAACTTATTTCGTCAGAAAAAATCACTCGCTACCTATTACTCCAAAACTTTGAAAGATACAGACTTCATGCTAACGCCATTTTATTAATAAATTAAGTAATTATTTAAATATTTTATACAATATTCTGGAAACTTTCGAATTTTGGACAGGAAATATAACTTTTTTCGTACCAGCAAGACTCTATCGCTACCTATTATTACCAAAACTTGAAGTACACACTTCATGCTTAACGCCATTTTATTAAATAACAATTAGTAAAACAATTTCAAATAATGATAATGATTACTTGGAAATTGTTTTTCGAATTTTGAAGTTAGGGAAAGCTAAACTATTTTCGTACAGAAAAAATCTCGCCTCCTATTATCAAAACTTTGAAAGATCAGACTTTCATGCTAACGCCATTATTAATAGAATTAGTAAACTTTTCAAACATGGTAACTATATTTGAAAACTTTTCAAATTTTGGATGTTGGGAACTCTAACTATTTTCGTGCCAAGAAAAAAATCGTAATCGCTAATTTTTACTCAAAACTTGGGAAAGATACAGACTTCATCTAACGCCATTTTATTACTAAATTAGTAACAGTTTCAAATATGATAACAATATTTGGAAACTTTTCGAAATTTTTGACTTAAGAAAATTTCACTATTTTCGTGGCAGAAAAAATGTATGTTCTATCGCTACCACATATCCAAATGCTTGGAAAGATACAGGCTGGCTGGGTAGGTTGTCCTTATCAATAAATTAGTTAAACGATTGTCAAAATATGATAATGCTATTTGGAAACTTTTCGAAATTTTGAAGTTAGGAAAATAACTATTTTCGTGCCAGAAAAAAAATCTATCGCTACCTATTACTCCAAAACTTGGAAAGATACAGACTTCATGCTAACGCCATTTTATTAATAAATTAGGTAGAATTTCAAATATGTTAACAATATTTGAAACTTTTCGAAATTTTTGACTTAAGAAAATCTCACCTATTTTCGTGCCAAACAAAAATCTATCGCTACCTATTACTCCAAAAACTTGGACCCATAAAGACTCATGCTAACGCCATTTTAATTATAAAATAGCAACAAGTTCAAATACTATAATGATATTTGGAACTTTTCGAAATTTTGAAGTAGGGAAATCTAATTTTCGTACCAGAAAAAATCTATCGCTACCTATTAGCTCTATTAAACTTGAAAACGATACATGACTTCCCTCTAACGCATTTTATTATAATTAGTTAAGAATTCAAATGTGGTAACAATTTTGAAAACTTTTCGAAATTTTGGAGTTTAGGAAATCTAACTATTTTCGTGCCAGAAAAAAATCTATCGCTACTTATTACTCCAAAATTTTTAATATTTTAGGATGGCAGTGTTTTATATTAAATAGTAATAATTTCAAGGAGGTTTCTTTTTTTTTTCCTTTTAACTTTTGACCGTCAGGGAAATCTCACTATTTTCGTGCCAGAAAAAAATCTATCGCTACCTATTACTCCAAAACTTGGAAAGATACAGACTTCATGCTAACGCCATTTTATTAATAAATTAGTAGGAATTTTATATATGATAACAATATTTGGAAACTTTTCGAAATTTTGGATTTAGGAAAATCCATATAACTATTTTCTTCGTACCAGAAATAAATTTCTATCGCACCTATATACTCCAAAACTTGAAGATACAGATCTATGCTTACGCCATTTTATTAATAAATTAATAAATTTCAAATATGATAATGATATTTGAAAACTTTTCGAAATTTTGGAGTTTGGGAAATCTAACTATTGTCGTACCTGAAAAAAATCTATCGCAACCAATTACTCCAAAACTTGGAAAGATACAGGCTTCATGCTAACGCTATTTTATTAATAAATTAGTAAGATTTTCAAAAATGATACCAATATTTGGAAACTTTTTGAAATTTTCTAGTTAGTTAGGGAAATCTCACTATTTTCGTACCAGAAAAAAATGTATCGCTACATATTACTCTTAAACTTGGAAAGATACAGACTTCATGCTAACGTTATTTTATTAATAAATTAGTAACAATTTCAAATATGGTAACAATATTTGTTAAGTTTTCGAAATTTTGGAGTTAGGAAAATCTAACTAATTTCGTGCCAGAAAAAAATTTATCGCTACCTATTACTCCAAACTTGGAAAGATACAAACTTCATGCTTACGCCATTTTATTATTAAATTAGTAACAATTTCTAATATGATAACAATATTTGGAAACTTATCGAAATTTTGGAGTTAGGGAAATCTAACTATTTTCGTACTAGAAAATTTTTTATCGCAACCTATTACTCCAAAATTTGAAAAGATACAGACTTCATGCTAACGACATTTTATTAATAAATTAGTAACAATTCCAAATATGATAACAATATTTATATACTTTTCTAAATTTTGGAGTTAGGGAAATCAAACTATTTTCGTACAGGGAAAAAATCTATCTCAACCTATTACTCCAAAACTTGGAACGATACAGACCTCATGCATCGTAAAGGTGGTTCTACGCTGTGGAAAGCTCCCTCGAGCACTTGCCGCTACGGTACCAATAGAAAAGAGATAAAGCACCAACATCGCTCAGCAAAGATAGAGGGTCGATTGAACTAGAAAGTACAAAAAAGTTTATAAGCCTGTTGACCAAAAGCCGGGTGAAACCAGATACCCCCAGAAATGAGAGCAGTACTCCATACAAGGGCGGAGCAGGCCCTTGTATAGCTGGAATAACTGAGAAGAGGAAAAAAAGTCTCGCAGTCTAAGCAGAACTCCCAGTCTCTTTGAGGCCGACCTAGCAACCGTTGTGATGTGAAGTTAAAAACATGTTTTCTGTTTATGGTAAAGTCCAAGGATGTTTGTATTGTCAACAGGAGAGCCGAGAGAACCGTCGAAAGAGATAGGAAAGTTAGAAGGTGTTTTAGAAAGGGAGATTTGTAGGAGTTGGGTTTTTAAAGAATTATATTTCACAAGGTTGACACGACCCCCCCCCTTCCCCCCGGAAATTCTATTCAGATCAGCTAGAATAGAATCAGAAAGATTAAGACGAGAGGCAATTCTAGAAGTTAAAAGAGGGAGGGCAGACTTGAAATGAGTTGAAGAGTGAAGGGTCGAGGTCCATTCCAGTTATGATGAGTAGGATAAAGTTAGATTTGTGCAGTTGAGATGAATCATTAATGAAAAGCAGAATAAAGTAGGAGATTAAGCCCGAACCCTGAGGAACACCACTATTGACAGTAAAAGAAGAAGTCGCCCCATCAACAACATCCGATATTTAGCGATTTGAAAGAAAGGTAGATATAAGTAAGCAATGAGAAGGAGGAAACCTAAAGGAGGGGAGCTTGGAGAGCAGTGACGAGTGCCATACCCGGTCAAATGCTTTGGATATGTCAGGTCCCACCACGCAAGTCTTCCCGTAGTTCCTAGAGCGAAAACCATAAATCTGTTAAATAGGAAGTATAATCGCCAGTAGACCCTCGAGCGCCGGAAGCCATACTGATGAAAATATAATTTGTATAAAATAATTTATAGGTAATGCAAAAAATTTTGTGGGTAGAATGCGTTCGCTATTTTTTTTTTCATATATATAGATTCTTGGCATGCATAACAAAACATATCATAACATGAACTTAGAGGGCATTAAACCACAACGTACCTGTATGGATCGACGATGCAATAAATTCAACTATGGCCGAGATATATTCTCGGTAGAAATTTTTTCTTGTTTTCGAGTAGGAAAACATGTGTGACGAGCGCTGCCAAATGTACGATGATTAAGGAAGTACGATATTATTAAAAAATTACTTTTGTTATTTAAAACTTTTTGATCTTGCTCATCTGCACTCAAAACTATTGTTAGTACCATGTAATAACAATATTTTAAGAGAAAGAAAAAAAGCAAACATATGTATATGCGCTATGAAACACATATGATATATATATATATCATCATAATATATATATATAATATATATATATATATAATATATATATATATATAATATATATATATATATATATATATATTATATATATTTTCACCTTTTCTCACCAAGCGCCCTCCGTGTAGGGTCATCCCGCTGTCGTTTGCATTGCCTTTCTCACAAGGACCCTCTCCTCGTCAGTCGATGTTCCTTCCACTGATCCAGCGTCCATCTCTCTTCGCACAGCCGCCCGCAACTCCATCCTTCATCTTTTCATTGTCGTCCGGCGGTCTTCTACCGCAGGCTGCCCATGCATAAATCTGGCGGGTATTATCTTCATCCATGTTCTGATGTGGTCCATACGCATCCTCAGTTGTTGTCTCTCGATCAAAACCTCCACCGCCCCCCCAACTCCTTTCTTATCTCAGTATTCCTTCTTCTCTCTCTTCTGTTCACCCCCACTATCAACCTCAACACCCTCATCTCGCCGCACGATCTACTCCTTGTTTTCTGGTTGTAAGTGTTCGCGCACGACTCCGACCCACATAAAAGTACCGGTCTCAGAATCGTGGTATAAATAAGTGTTTTAACCTGTCTCGTCACATGTCTGTTTCTCAGCAAGGGATACAACTGACCAACTCCTCTAGTGTAGTTCATTATTCTTTCCTCTATTTCCCCCATTTCGTTGGATCACCATACTTTCAAATACTTAAAGTTCCTCGCATCTTTTATTCTTTACCCACCGATCTCTATGTTATAAGTTTTCTCCCTCCTACGCTTATCTTCATCATTCTTCACGTCTTTCTTCTATAATCTCACTCCCCTCCGTCGCAGCACTCCTCCCATCTGATCAGCACTCTCTGTAAGGTCTCCCTGTCTCTTGCAACAGAGCAATATCGTCCGCATATGGCATTACAACAATCTCCTCCTCCTCTACACCAATCTCTTCGCATACACTTGTCATATACTAGGATGAACAACAATGGTGACAACATTCCTCTGTCTTACACCTGTCTTCACTCCAAACCACTGTCCTATCCCATACGCTGTCCTGACGGCACTTTCACTTACTGTGTAAAGTCCGCTTATCACTCTAATCAACTTGGGTTCTATCTGATAGTAACGATCCTCGAGTGTCTCCCAAAGTTTTACCCTAGGTACACTGTCAAATGCCTTCTCTAAATCCACAAGAAGCCATATACATTTCCTTATCCCACTCAGATCTTCTCTATCATCAGTCTTAGAGAAAATATCAGATCCGCGGTAACTCGTCCGGGCCTGAATCCATACTGTGCTTCATTCAGCTTGTCTTCGACTCCGGTCCTGAGCCTTTTCTCCAATATCCTTTCATATAACTTCATGGCATGTGGCAGCAACGATATGCCCCTATAATTGGAACAGTCGCCCTTATCTCCCTTTTTGAACACCGGACATACTATCGCCCCGCCTCACTCCGCAGGTACTCTCTCCACTCCCCAGAAATCATTAAACATCTTCAACATCCATCGCATGACCCCCTCACATCGCTTGTCTCCACCCGCAGCCCATCACATCCTGGACCCTTCCCTTTTTCATATTCCCCATTGCCCATCTCCAAACTCTTCCATTGTATCGCACCCGCTCATCACGTTATTCGGAGTTGTTCTCTCTATGCTTTCCGGAAATGTTCCCTCTTCTCCTTCCTCCTGATTATATTAAACTCTGAAAAGTACTCTCCCCACCTGTCGCTTATTATCAGGGTCCACTCTCAGCCTACCGCCATCCTTTACTGAGTGTGCAACAGTCGACTCCTGTCCTCAGTAGGTTTTTTGCCATGTTATATATTAATTTCTTAGTTCCACCCATAATCCTGTCTCAGTTGTTCACCGATCTCTCCACGCTTGCTCCATCGCCTCCTTTTTAATGGTCTCGCTAATTTTCTATGTACAATATTCCGCTCTTTCTCAGGGATCTTACTTTTTCATCCACGCTCTAACTTTTATTTTTTTCCTTTACGGCACGTGCAACTTCATCTGTCCACCACGCAGTCCTTTTCTTTCTGGAACCCGTTCTTTTACCCCCAGCGTATCTCTCGCACATGTTTTCATTTTTTCTTTAAAATACTCCCACTCTCCTTCCTACATCTACAACATTCTTCTCTTCCTCTGGTTAATATCACGGACCCTTTCTACAAAAACCCTTTTCTCTTCATCCTCCTTTAATCTCTCCACTGCTATCTGCTCTCTCGTTACCATCTTTGTCGGGGTTTTAGATTTAATATCCCTACCAACAAACGATGGTCCGAATCAAGCGACACTGAATGGTATACTTTTCACGTCTCTTCCCACCTTCCTGTTGTTAATTAGTGTAAGTCAATCATCGAATTATCTGTGTAATCCTCAACAATACCTCCTGTACCAGGTCCATTTATGTGAGTCCCCTTATGCGCAAAGTATGTATTCATCACTGCCACCCTATTGCTACCGAAAAATCCAACAACCTCTCCCCCTTCGCGTTTCTTTCTCCTATTCCAAACGCCCCATTGCCTATCTCGCGTACCAGTATTCTCTCCCTTCCTATGTTCGCATTCAAGTCCCCCAACCTAACGCATCCCCTCCCCCTTCGTCATACACATTTTGCAACTGTTTCATAAAAACATTTTTTCTTCCTTTGGTCTTCTTGGTGTGGCTGGTGCATAAAACCTGTATTATGCACACAGTTCCTTGTATACAAATAGAAAGGATACCGGCATTTTTAAGGACGATGTCCTCCACTCTCTCTGCCAAATCCGGGGTCAGGGAACAATGCCCACCCATACTTTCTCTCCTCATCTCTCCCTTCGTGATATCAGTTGGTAATCATCATGTATTCCCCTCCTCCCCACCCTTCATTCTCGTCTCGCAGACACCAAGAACTTCTAGTGTCCTCTCCTTCATCATACCACAACCTCCTCCTCCTTTCCGCTCCATTGTAGCTACGCATTAAATACGTTCCTATACGGAACTTATCCTTGTGTAGTCGAGTTCGTAGTCCATTTTCATGCCTGGTCAACAACCGAAAAGATCCGTCCTGGTTCCGAGGCATCACAAGCGCGTCTTGACCCACAACAATCCCCGCCGATTATATAATATATATTTTCTAAAATAGCCCCTGATGTATTTTTCACGTCCTGGATTCGATCTGGACCTAGCCAGAAATGACGGTGCAAGTGTTTGGACCACTCACGCCCGACGAGACAAAGAAGATGCGAGAATATAATCTACTGTCAGCAGAGCATTACTACGTATTCCTACTGCTTGGACAGTAGAAGTTTCTCGAATTCTTCTTTTGTCTCGTCGTGGCGTAGTGGACAAACACTTGCAAGCTCATCTGCTAGGGTTCCTGGATCGAATCCCAGCATGGTGAAAATACATCAGGGGGCATTTAGAAATACAAATTTGATTGCAGGGTATTGCATCACCATATTTCATAAAGTCACCTAAAATAGTATGTGATAATCAACTGGACTATATTAACTCCTCATTGAATCATCATTGTAATATTTTCTCATATTTCCCCACTGTTTCATATGCTTCAGGCTCATTCATATTTGTAAGAATAATATTGTCTTGCATATTATTTGTTATTATCTTTAAAATGATAAATAAAACTAGAGCATCTCCTGTTACTGATGTATTTGTAAACCCTTACAATGCTATATCTACTTGACCTTCATTGGACCTATATTGACCCTCTCTTAGACCTACAATCACCAGATTCCTACCTCGTACACAACGTGCTATTGACGAAGACGTTGATCATAATATGGAAATGTACGACACCCTTCCTCATCCCGTTTCTATATCCTTCCATCCTCATTGATCCTAATTCCCAATTAATACTCACCTCATTATTGCGTTATCGAATTTGAAATCATTGTTTGAACATAGTGGATTGAATTATATCCGACTGCAATGGCTTGTAAGGTTAGATAATTCTGTTTCGTGATTTTCTATTTTACCCAAGTAATTTATTCATCCTATACGTGAGGCTTATATAAGACAAGATTGTGTCTATCAAAATGGGTTTTAATACCACAATATTAAAAAAACAATGTTATTTAAACCTTATAAAAATTTAACCATGCATAAAATAATTAAAATATATATTTATTAAATGATTTCTTATGTTATTAGAAATGCAAAAATTTTCCTCAATATTTCAACTCGTTTTTTCTTATAGGACAAAATATTTCTGTGAATTTTTAATATTATTGTGTAGAATACTATATATTATATATTATATAATATAGTATAGTTATTTTTATTATTTATTTTATGTTATTTTTATATATTTAATTATATATTTATATATTTTTTTTATTTTATATTTATTATATTATGTTAAGACATTTATTTTTATATTATATATTTATATTATATATATATATGTAAGATTACCATTCTAAATATTATTATATTATATATCTTATATATATCTTATTTTATATTATTTCATTTATTTATTTTGTAAAATTAATAATATTTCAGCTGCTTGAGATACTAAACAAAAATCTTATGTATTTAATTTTCTTTTTTCTTAAAGTCCATACTTCTAATGAATCGATGTTAAAGTAAATCAGAAAGTTTAATAATAAAAACTACAAATGTGCTGAGTGTGTAGTGATTTGTGGAGAAATGTTGCATCCGTAAGGGCAGCGGATTTTCCTTTGTGCTGTTCGTTATCATTGTCATACTTTTAAAGATACCGGATGTTCAAAATATATTCAATGTGACATTGTTTCGTCATTTATTCGTCATATTGTGCCAATTAATTAATATTTTTTTAAGGGAGTTTTGTTGCAAATAGAATTTATTTTTTTTGGGGGGGTTAGGGAAGATATTAAAGTTTTATAAACTCTTTTTTTTTCTTTATATAGTTTTATATATTTTTTATATATATATTTTCCTCTTATATTTTTTTTTTTACTTTAGTAGCTCTAAAGTTGACTAGGATGAAAAAAGAAAACTTTCTTTATGCTAACTTTATTATTTTATTTTAGTAATATAAAATTCAGTAGGTTCTAAACATATTTTAAGGTATATTTAAAATTATTGTGTTAGCGCATGTGTTATAACAGTTTTCCAGTAAGTTTCATTTTTTTTTGCTCTTGAAATTCTCTTTAAATCTTTAAAAACTACTCTGACAACTCATCCTGCATAAAAACCTCCAAAACCTAAAATAATAAACATTGGTTTATTTTTTATTTTTTTTTTTTTCAAACAAATGGTTTTTGTTTTGTTTTTTTTATCAAATATATTTGTTTTTTCCAACTATATATTATATTATATATATATTTATAATTATTATTACTTATTATATTTTTATATTATTATTATTATTTTAATTTTCTTATTATTTATTATATTATTATATATATTATTATTTTATATATATATTATCCATAATTTGTGTCTAAACTTTATGAATGATGATTCAACCAAATTTTTGTTGTCTTATATATTATATCTTTTCATTTATTATTCTTATTATATTTTTTTATATTTTATTATTTATTATATTTTTTTATTTATTTCTATATTTATATATATATATTATTATTATATATATATATATATTATATATATTTATTATTTAAATATAAATTATATATATTATATATATATTATTATATATTTATATTATATATATAAATATATCTATATTTTTATATCTATTGCATTATTTGTTTCATATTATTAATATCCTATTTTTTCTTTTTTCCTTTTGATTATATTTTTTTATTTCATCTTATTTTCTTTATTTATTATATATTATTATATATATATATATATATATATGTGTGGGACAGAAAGACTGCACCTAAATGGTAATTGTGACGTCGGCTATGCGTTGAGTCCCATATAATATAGTCTTCGTACGGAATCGAGGCGTTTAATTTGTAAGTCGTTTGTAGCCATAAGTTTATTTTAATGTGTTTGTGCCTTGTTGGCAGCGCGTAAGAAGCTCTCGATTTGCTTTCTGGATCATTGAGTTTTTTCTCTCGAGGATTGGAACGTGTATTCATGCTGAGATTGAGCTCTTTTCCACTTATCTACGAGGTAACGATAGTTTGTGTGGAGGGATCTGTAACACAAAGTAAGTTGACGGCTTTTGAAATATCTCACCTTTCCGAGCGTGTTTTATACGGAAGTGGTGTTTGAGTTTTAAATTCCGAAAGTGATAGGCTTAAGAGCATGACCCTTTTTGTGTTTGATCTCTACATAAACGCTGATGATTTTTCTATCAAATACCTTTTTTTCTGCTGGTTATTTTTTGTTCTTGACCGTTCTGAATCTGATACTTAAAGCCTGATGATAGTCAACAGGTAGAAGAGGCGATATTGACGCGAAGTGAGTTAAGGTGAGCGACAGATATGAAATCGTCGTTGTCTATAGTAGGTTTAAGAGCGAGAATTAATGACCAATAATTGTATTGTTCAGAATAAGTATTTGATGCATTGGGGAGGGGGCTGGGGGTATGAAAAAGGCTGGGGGTATGAAGGATGATGAGAGGATGAAGTGGTGAGATATCTGTTGAAGGTTTGAGGATATTGTTGTTGTTGATGGTTAATTTGCTTTGTTTGAGGATACTTAGGAGGGGAGGGGAGGAATTCAGTTGGTTCGCGTTTCCAAATGCGCGCAAATCTAGTAGTCTTATTATTTTTCACATGATGGTGTTTTTTGCAACACCTGAAGTTGGGACAAAATATATAGTTTTTTTCATTTTCTGTAGGACCGGCGGTTGTCGAATTGCATTGATTGACTCATTTACATGCGAAGGAGACGCTGGTGGTAAGTTATTATTGCTGGTGGAAACCGTGATGTGCGAAAACTTGTGAAGGTATGTCCTGGCTGTCGTAATCGTGTTTCGCTTTATCATTAATCTAATTCAGCAAAAGTAGCTAGTTCTTGTAGTGAACTAATTTAGGTGGATCGTGACAGTGGCTATTTTAGCGCAATTGCATCTTTTCTGTAGGTCGAGTTCTGTGTATATGGAAGAGATGGACGTACAATATTGTTATTACAATTACCTTTTTTTATCGGAGGACGCGTTACGATGAAGATTGAGCTATATTTGCAGATTAAATCATGACTATATGGCATAACGTACCAAGAGAGCCTCCAGTTAGAAGTTTTTTTAATTCTTTTTTTTCAGCATCGGTTTTCTCTTCTAGCTCGTTTTTAATAAGTATCGGTTTAAGTTTTGTGGTGTTTAGGGTACTGGTCTTGTGAGAAATTGCCAAGGATAGTGTAAATTATACATCCTTCAGTTTTTTTTTTGCGCTGTAAAACGGAACAGGTCCAAATATATAATTTTAAAATGGGCTCTCTATAAGCTGGGTGCCAAGTTCATTCGTGGTATCTTCTAGCTGAAGCTCAAGTATGTAATATATGGTCAAATCGAGTTCGTTCGTTGGTGACTCGAAAACTTGCCATTGATAAGGCGTTTGGATGTTCTCACTGTCTGAAACATTTTTTTTTTTTTTTTTTTTTTTAGTTTTTTTATTCTTTATTGGTTGTTGTGATATCACATTGATACTTTTCAGTATTTATGTAGGGAACTGGCGACTATGATTTACGAGTATAAATATATATAATAATTGTAAAAAAAAAAATGAAAATTTTTTTTTTTTTTTTTTTTTTTGAAAAAAATAATTTGGTTGTCGAGATAACTTTAGCTGAATATGCACTACGTAAGCTAAATATGTAGAATAATATAGTGGCTGTTTTTTTTTTTTTTTTTTTAGACCCATAGTACAGCCAAAAATTATTTTTATCAAATAGGTATATTTTTTTTTGTTATTACATAAATATTATTTAGGAAATATTTTTATAATAATATATAGTAATAATATTTTGATTGTTGAAATGTATTATATTTGGGTCCAGATACTTCACGTTGCTCCAGATATTTATTTAAATAATTTGAATTGTAATATATATTATTTTAAATTGGATTATTATATTATTTATAGTAAATGGATTTTCTGCTCAGTAGGTTGATTGCTTGTGGTTTGCAGAAATTGCCGGGAATAGCGACGGCAAATAGTTTCAGGGGCATTCACAGGTACGTCAATACTTCCAGTGGTGACCAATGTTATACGCTTTGTGGCGTAACGCATGAATGCAGAGGCTTGAATTAGTGATTAGCATTACTTTGGTTCATGAGTCAGAATTCTATTATTGAAATTAATAAACTATAATTAACAACTCTTAATCGGTAACTATTAATTATATAATAATAATAATAAATAATAATAATATATAATATATAAATATAAATAATTAAATAATTATAATAATATTAAATATAATATATTAAATATATAAATATAATAATATATTAATATATATAATTAATTTTAATAATTATAATAATATTTATATAATTACATTGTGGAAAATAAATATTAATATAGTTATGCATTTGAGAATTCAGTTTTCTAATTCATATTTTGACCATTATGTTTTTAAGGGAAACTATTATATATTAAATTATATTAAAATTTTGATATAATTCTTTTAGTAATACCAATTAATTTATAAATAGATACTTTAAATTTGTAAATAAATAATAATGTATAATAAAGATTATTTTAATATTGGAATTATTGTTTTTTTTTCTTCTATTTTATTATCCATGCAGCACAACATAGAATTATATAGATACCATATCGATCCAAAATAAGATACACATTAGACTTAGGTTTAGTAATTAAGCGTGCACTTGCTAACTATATTCGAGGGAAACATGTTGTATTTTTACGAAAGTTTTATATAGCTAAATATAATATTCAAAGAAGTCAGTGGTGCTCCATAAACATCTATTGTGAAAAGGATTTTTTGTAACACTGTTATTCTGAGATTATACACCTCGAGCTGCTAGTTTTTGACCGAAGAGAGTTGAGAGAGTTGCTTCGTGAGGATAAGAGGAGTCTGCTGTTGTTTCTAATTGGTTTCGAGATAAACGAAGTTTGTTTACTGAATCATACTGTGAGAAGGGGGGGTTTCTCGAACCGCAATAACTTATCAAAAGAGAAGAAAAGTCGAAGGGTAACTATATATTTTATGGTTAGTATTATATATGTTTTGTATTTTGTATGTTTCTTTCTTTTGGTTTGGTTTGTTGTGTGGTGTTTGTTTTTTTTTTTTTATGTCTTAGTTTTTTTTTATTGTATATTTGTGTGTTGTTATAGTTTATATATTATATTAGTGTTTATTTTGTGTTTATTAATATTTGTGATATATTTTGGTTGCGCGCCAGTTGTAGTATTATATATATATAGTAGTTTGTTTTGTGGTGTTATTTATTTATTGGATTATTTTATTATTATTATATATTATTATATTTGTATTGCTGTTATTATGTTACAATTATTTAGTTGTTTATATTTCCAAAAGTGTTTTTAGTTATTGTTTTTGTGTGGTGGTTATTTGTGTTTGTTCTTTGGTTTTTTTTTTTTGGTGGTTTGGTTGTATATATTAAAATATCTTGTTTAGTATTTTTGAGTTATTTTTCCATGTGTATATATTTATATTGTGTTATATATATTTATGGTTTTTGTGTGTTTATTAACTATGTATTGTTTTTATTTTTATTATATTATGTTAGGGTTTTTAATTTAAGTTCTATTATTATACGTATTTTATTTATTTATGTATTGCTGTTGGCAATGGTTTTTTATGTGTATGTTATAGTTATTATTAGTGTAGTGTTATACTATGTTTATTTTGTATTTTATGTATATTTTTTTAGTATTTATGGATTGTTATTTTTTTTATTTATTTTCTGTCATGTTTATTGTTGTTTATTATTGATATATATAAGGTATTATATATTTGTATATATATTTAAGTAATATTATATTTTCTTATTTATATATTTGGTTATGAGGTTTTTATACTTGTAGTATTATATTGAATTTATATATATATTATTTATACTTATATTATATTATATATAGTTAGCTTACAATAGGTTTTTATATAGTGTGTTGTTATATAATTCTTTATTTTATTTCTTTTGAGTTATTATATATATTGTGATAGAGTAGTTGCTGTTATGAGTATTTATTTTATATATAGATGTTCAGTATTTTAGTTATTATTTATTATATATATATATAATGGTTCCTGAGAGAGCATTATTTTTATTTTGATAGGGACTTTGTTATAGCTATATTATTTATTCCTATTTTTATTATTATTTTAGAGGCTTCATGTATGATGATTTTGTTTGTTTTAAATAAAAGTATCGATTTATATATATATATTTGGCGTGTGTATTTTTTATTTTTTATATATTAGGTTGGTAGTACGTGAATTGGAGTCGAATGTTGTGGTACGTAGTCGTGAGCGATTGCGATGCTGTTGCGTGATCTGTGTGCGATGCTAGTGCGCTTGCTGGTGAGCGTGTGTCTTGTGTGTGTCGATTCTGGATACCGGAGTTGAGCGTGCCTGAGCAGAAGACGGTATGGAGGTGAACCTGAAGTGCTGAGCTGTTTGCTCTTAATAGAGTGTGTAGATCCACTCCGTGATCTTTCATATCTTTATTCGCGACGTAATTACTATATATGATATATTATATATGAGATTGAATACTAATATATTGCATGTACAGTGTTAATCCCATTGTTATTAATTATTATGTTTTAATTTCATGTTCTAAAGTTACACTTTAATATAGAATTAAGTAATTGTAATAACAATACATCATCTAATTTATCTCTTCATTGTTTAATTATATTATAATTATATAATAATAAATAATAAGTTCGATCTTTCCGGTGCGAGACTTTATAATTATAGTATATACATATATAATTTAATGTTTTTTTTTTTTTTTTTAAAATTTATTTAATTTATTTGTTTTAATTTATTTATTATATTTTTTATTATTAATTGTTTAATTTATTTTTTATTTAAATTAAAAATAAATTAATATACACGCGAAATAAGAACTCCTGAGCCGTTATTATGTAAATACACTTATATATAATATTATTTATTAATATTAATAAATATTATTATTTATTTCTTATATTATTTTTATTTTTGTATTATTTATATATATTATTCTTATATTTTATATATATAATTATATTATTATTATATTATGTATATATATTACTCTTATATTTTATATATTTTTTTTTTATATTTATATTTTTATAATCTTATTATTATATTTCTTATTTTATTTATATAATAATTATATATATTTTTAATATATTTTTTATTATATTTATATATTCTAGTTTTTTCTTTAATTCTTAATTGATATTAGATTTTATTAAGTAATCTGATTATTTTAATATTTTTAGGTAATATTATCGAGATCTAAAGATCTATATAGACCTATACACCTATACTAACTTAACCTAAACTATATTAACTCTAAACCAAACTTAACCTATAATTAATCCTAACCTAATATTAATACGGAGTCAATCAGTCTTATAAAGTCCATAAATCAGGGTGTCAAACACGCGGCCCATGGCCCGCATGCGGCCCATCAAGCTTTCCTTCATTCGCGGCCCAGCCCAGATCAATTAATAAAAATTTTAAGATTAATTTTTTTATTGAACTTTATCGAATTATTAAATGTCTATTATATTATATATATATATTGAATTCATTAGATTTAATATTTTCTATTTATTTTATCTTATTTTATTTCGATATTAATTTATATATATTGTTAATAATAATATATAAGTTTTTATATTATTATATATTATTATATATATATTTATTATTTTATATATTAATATATTTTTTATTTTATAATTATTTTCTATATATTATATATATATTTTACATATATATATATATATTTATTATATTATATTAATTATTTATTATATTATATTTTTATTATTTTTTTATATTATATTATTTATATATTTATATTACTTTATCTATTATTTATTTTATTATATTATATATATATATTATATTATATTTATTAATATTTATATTTTCTTTTTAGACTGATATTTTATATTTTTCACCCCTTTTATCGTATTCTACTTTCGAAGAGCGAGTATCTGTTTTGTAGTCGGTGTGGCACTCCACGGTAAATGAATTGCTTAATTACAGTAATTATACTATATTATTATACTCTATTTTATATTATTATTATAATATATTTCTATTTATTTATATTATTTATCTTTTATATTATTATATACTTTATATCTATTATTTTATTATATATTATATATTATATTTTTATATATTATTATATATTTTTTATATTTATATTATATATATATATTTAAATATGATATATATAATATATTCTGCTAGTTGAAAAATATTGGTGAGTATGCAGGTGGGGCAGGTGGGCACTTGCTCCCCCTTTAATCTGGCGAAATAAATAAATATGTTTTACCTCGTTGTAGTGATCTACGCCAGTCTCGACGTTTTTCAAGGTTTAGTAGTAGATAAAGGAAAAATACTATAATATCAATAGATATTAAAAAGAGTAATTACTAATTACTAACTGACTTTTTTTTTTGCTTTTTATGTTTTTATTTTTTACTTAAAGTTTTAAAGTGTTATTTTCTGTTTCATATAATGCTTAAGTCAACTAGCTTTGTGTTTTTAAATAGCTGGATTCTTTCTGACATTTATTCTCGCGCTAGAACTTTTCAGTATGTCGTATTAGCATTTATGGCTGCTGCCGAAGTCTGTGTTTATATATCATATCTCGCGAAGGCGTTACCGTTGTATTTATTCAGCGTGCAGACAACACATCATATAATAAATTGCGAATATAAAAGTAATAGTCTATCGCAAATATTGATGTATTTCATATATTTAGTGTATAGATTCTTTTTTTATTATATTAACTTTTTACTTTTTTTGATATATCTTTCAATACTTTTTTATCTATAATTAATATTATTTCAGTATATTTTAAAAAAATCAATAATAACTATCAATATTTTTATATGTATATTACAGTTTATTTCAATTTATTATATACCTTTGTTTCTTTCTTATATACATATATATTTATATTATATTAATATATATAATAGTATTATATATATAATATATTCTTATATATATTATTTATTATCTTTTTTTGTAAATGAATAAATTTTATTCTTTTCTATCTCTTATATCTTAAATGTTATTATTCTATTTATAAATTATTACATTTTTGTTTTAAATTTCATTAAATTATATATTCAGATCATTTCAATATTTGTATTATAATTTTATTAATTTATTTGTATTCTATATATTATCTATATTTTCTATTTTTAAGTGATTTTTTTTCATTATTTATTATTTTTATTGTTTTTTATTTATTATATTATATATATATATATATATTTTTATTTTATATTATTTATTTTATATCTTTCTATCGGGTGGGGATGGTTAAAACCATAAAAAACCAATGCATAAAATAATTAAAAAATATATTTATTAAATGATTTTCTTTACATGTTGATAATGGGTTGCTTTTGCCTTGCGAATATTTCACACTGCGAAGATGTATGCTTGAATAGTTAATAAAAAATTTCTTGTGAATTTTTAATTTATTGTGAGAATATATATATATATCTTATATTATTTAATTTTTTTTCTCTATTCTATAATTTATTATTTTATATCTTATTATTTTTTTATTTATATTATTATTAATATTTAATTCTTTTATATATGTGGCTATATGGTGGGTGAGTTGTTATTTAAACTTTATTTCTTATTGCGAGTATTTTTGTGTGATGTGAGTAGTGAGGTGAGTATATTTTTTGGGGCTGTTCTGGTTATATTTGTGAGTAGTTGTAGGTAGTATTTAGTGGTATTTATTTACCTAGTTTGTTTATATTTATATTGTTATTTATATTGTTGTTAGTGATGTGAGGGAGTATATATATATATTCTATTTATTGTATTATTTATATATATGGGTTTATTATCTTATATATATAATTTTAACTTAAAATTTATATAGTGATTATTTTTATTATTATACAGTTTTACTTTATATAGTATATTTTGTTTTTTTATAGAGGATTATAGTTTAATTTTACTTTATTTAGGTATATATTAATATGTTAGTTATTTGTAAGCTTATATTTTTCTGCGTGATTATATAGTATATAGTTGCTTTATTGTGGTTGTTATATAGGATTTATTTATACTGGTGTCATTACATAGAGGTGAGTAGTTATGGTATTGATGTATAGAGTTGAACAATTGTTTTAAGACAGTGGTGAGTGCTTGTTTTCGGAGACTTTGGTGAGTTGTCCTTTTATCTTAACTCCTTTGTCGAGAGTGATGCTTGACATTGCGAGAATATGTTTATGTCAGACTGCATATGTGGTAGTGTGATAGCGATTGTGAGTAGATGTTGTGCATCGTGTAGTGTGCAGGTTCGGCCGGATTTTTATTGTGTCCGTCGTTATCATTGCTGTCAGTCCATTTAGAGATATGTGAGTAAGTTATTTTCGTTGTCTTATGATGTATATTTAGGTACTACTTATATCTTTTGTTCTGAGTGCTGTGAGGTGGGTGGTAGGCTTTTTATGTATATAGGGTGATCTTTAGTTCACGGTATATACTATAATTTTTACGTGTTACTTTTTATATATATTTAGTAACTACGTACTGTTTTGAGTGAGTATATATTTTGTGTTTTTTATTATTATTATTTATTTATTATATTGCTTCTAAAGGTGTATATAGGTGTGGTATTTGTTTTACAACCAGTGCATTGGTTATAAGCATTGTTTGAATCATGTGGTCTAATAACCAACATAAATAAATATAACACGAGTGATTTACACCTTAGAATAAACCTATTGTTCACTGATAAATATGGATTAGAAATATTATTATATTTATGGATGTTATCTTTTAGAGTATATGTTGTTTGGTTGATGCGTTTCTTCAGTAGTTTTCATATCGATGAGAGGGTGTTTTTAGCTGAGGAGGTAATTATAGAGAAGATTTCTGTGTGAGATTTTCTATATTTGTGTTAGAAGTATAGGGGATGATCTAGTTGCGTTATATGACTGAGTATTTTGTAGGCTATATATATATATAACAGTTAGAGTATATAGGGTTAACTATTTATTTAGTATTTATGCTGGTAGGGTGAGCGTGACTTCAGTGAGCTAGCGTATCGGGGGTGCGTTATCTGGGCGCTATACTCAGTGGGGCCTAGTATAGCGGGGTTGTGTGTTATTACTTAGCTTTCGTAGCTTTTATATAGTATATTTTTTTCCTACGTTTTTATTTGTTTCTTATATGTTTTGTGATATATGTACTAATTAATTTATCTTATATTATTTACTATTATACTTTTTATTTATTATTTTGTAAATTAAACATTGCTTAACTGAACATGTTGATCTCTCTGTTTTCGAAATTTTGGCTGATATTTCTTCCTTCTCTGACTTCTTTGTCTTCCCCAATGACTGTGCTTCGTTCACAATTTCCAAAAGTTTATAAGATGATTCTATGATGTTGAGGTGTTCTATTGATTCTGTGTATGATATTGTGGCATTCGCTCAGGGCATGGTTTCGGATTTTTTCTTATGTCGTCGTTATCATCATGTCATCCTTAAAGAGAGTTCAAATCTAAAGTGACAATTGTCGTCATATCGCGATTCACCAATTAATTTAATATTTTTGGTGTGCGATCTGCCAGAGTATATAAGGTGTGTTTTTTGTGGGCCGGGGGGTTATTAAATATATGTAAATATCTGTTTTCTAGATATAGTTTGAGGTGTATCTTGTGCCGTCTATAATATTATCTCTTGCCGTATATTTTGTTTAGCTTATGGAGTTTCACTGTTATATATCTCCTAATAATACGATAATTATATTTGTGATACTCCAGTTGTATCGCAGTTATCACATGAATATTTTTGTAATATATTTTACACATATTCTATTATAGTTATAATTTTTAGGATGTTGTAAGAATCAGTATATCGTGTCTATGTCTTCTCCGTCATGTGTGATTGAACAGTTTTCTCTCAAGTAGTGGTGTCCATTGTTTTGTGTCTTGTGAGGAAGTCTTATTTATAAATTTTATAAAACTTACTACGACCATCATGAGATCGCATAGGATAATTCCCCAGAAACCGAAAAGAAAATACATTGTGTTAGTTTTGTTTTTTTTATTAAAATTCAAAATTATAACAATGGTTTTTGTTTGTTTTTTAATAAGAGCGAGTTGTTTTTTCTCATAACCATATCCTTTATTCTGGGTTTTATATTTGTATGTTATTTTTTTTAGTTATTTAATATTCTTTTTATGGTGTCTTAAATGTGAATGGAGCTGACATAAAAATGTAACGAACAATTTTTTGATAAAGTTGGAGTAAAGACCCTTTGCATTATCGAATATGGAGTGTATTTATTATCGGTTATAATCGTGTTAATTTTGTGTATAACGTTATCGGTCAGTCACTATCTTATGGTAGGAGTGCTTTTATTTCTATTATTATTAGTATTTAGGTATTTTCGCTTGTTGTTATAGTATCGTTTATCACTGAGTGTCTATACTACTATTAATTTATGAGTGTGATTGTTTTGGGCCTATTCAGGGTAGTAAATATATGTTTATGGTTGGGAGTATGTTTTATAGAGTTATTTTATTTGGTAGTAGTTTTATTTATGGTTTATTTATGTCTTTATGTTTTTTATATATATATAGTACATAGGTAGATATATTTTATTATATATTTATTTTTTGTTTATATAGTGTTGGGCTGTCGGAATATTTTAATGATTATATTTTATAGTAGTAGGTTTTTTTCGGTTTTTTGCTGCGTGTGTGATGCTATATTTACTATGGAATGAGTCGTACTATTCGTTATTAGTTTGTATATTTGTTGTTTATTTAGTAGTTTATTAGTGGCTTCTATTGGTATATAGGGGGTCGTGAGCATAGTTATTCGGTAATACTTGGTTGTATTTGTAGTTATATAGTTATTGTTGATCTACTAGGGTTTCTTCGGGTTTTATATTGGGGTATTGGCTTTGAGTCGATATATAGGTACCTAGGTATGTATTATATTACCGTATGTTATATATTATATTTTATTATGTGAAGTATTTAGTATTGGGTATTACTATTTATCACTGCAGTTCTCTTTGCCCCCGCTCGTAAATGTGAGAGATCTGCCGGGTTTGTCCTGCTCATGAAAGGACTAAGGAGTATATACGAAGACGCGCGTTTAGAGATATTGCAATACTTACTTGCTAACTTTTCCACTATGAGTATTGTCTCAAAGCTTGAGTATTATAGGGCCTACATTCTTTTTATCTGTCATGTAAAGCGTTTGTTCTCTACAGTGAAGTTTGTATATCTATAAAACATTTTTTTTTAATTCAATAAATTAAACTACTGATTACTGGTCTATATTATGAATTACTTTTTATATTTATACTTTTAACAGTGTAGATAGCGCGGCGATATTAAGTATTATAACGTATAATTAAAATCAATATATTGCAGTATATGCTCATCCGTTCCCTACTTCTTACTTCAATCATACTAAGAAAGCTCATCTATGTTTTATAGAGCTATTTCATTTTCTCTTTTTGTCTGCGTATGCCGTTAGTGACTTTATTCTTACACATATGATATGATAGCATAGATAGAGTAGCTCGATATTGTATTATGAGTAGATTGATCTAGAATTAGATTCCGTGATGTATAGCATAGATAGTAATGAGGATTAGTATAATAGAGCGTTATGAGTCTGTTAACTTCCTTATATATTCAGTTGATACTAGGTCCCAGTACATTGTCTTTTATATTATGTAATTAAACACATTGAAAAATCCAAAAATTTCTAAATTGAGTAAGGTTAGAGTTATATGTAGAAGTGATTCCAAATGAGTCTTCTCTACTTTTTGCATAAACCCATTACTCTATGCTATGTGAAGGCTATCAAGATCATTTTGTTGCAAAATATAATTTGTAATCGTTTGTACTTTTGGTTGTGATTTGAAATATTTGTTCTATTGAGTCTCGTCGACTAGTCTACCGTCTAATCAACTAAGGATCAATTCTTTACATTAAATCACATGGTTCTTATTTTATATTAGTGCTGAAAAATTGTGCTACTATTCATATATATGTTAGATAATGTTTAAACAGTCAGAGCTTTGGTCATTTCCAAGACTTATTTATCAGCCAACATCATAGCCTATGCTATATAGCTCTCGGTTGAATTTTTAAGGTTCTTTCTTATGATCTCGAGTGCATATGTCCTAGTTTAAGTGTGTCTATCATAACTGACTACTAGTTTTTAGCTAAATTAAGCTCCATACCGGCTCGCGAGTAGTATGGGTGTTATAATATTTGACTTTGAGGGCATTACAAATTCCATTTCAGGATGCCAGTGATCTATCTATCGCTCATAGGTAAGATTAAATCTTATTAGCTAAAGTGAATTTTTTTCTTGCTCTTTTTAATATCGCAAGGTCTTTCTTTCTATAATAGGTTATTAATGTGTGTTATAAAGTAAACTGCTCAGTATTTGAGAAATGTCGTTTGCATATCTTAATGAATTGTGGATGTTTCCTAATTATATTCTTTCTACTTGATTTTCTTTTTATTATTCTTGTGCCGTTTTCTTAGATCGAATTGAGTTAACAACAAAAGAACGCGAAAATAATTCATAAATCAATTTATATTTTTGATTACATTTGTCGTGCTTTTTATATAGAAGAGTGTGTGAATGCCTGCTATGGATGTGATGTGTGTAGCAAGCAATTTTATAGTCTCGATCAGTCGATACATAATAAGTTATATTTGAGCATATCCGAATCTAATCAGTTCCTATCTTACTTGTTTAATCAATTGATTCCTTATTTATTTCATTTCATATCGATAGATAGCGACGAGAGCAAAGTGGGCGTATAATATTGCGCACTCCTCGTCTGTGAGCTCATTGTCCGGTTTTTAACGGTGGTGGCTAAGTATTTGAAATAACTATATTTTTGTATTTATATCATTACTTAAGATTAATTTTATAAATACTTCATTATATGTGATATTCAATAATACGCGTAGGGAATACTTCATCTCTATCTAAGTGGTGTTTAAACTAGAGACTCGGTCATGAATTGACGTTATTTCTACAGCTTAGCGCTTGGAGTCAACGTTCCTAATAAGGCGCTGGTATATCATCCGATTCTGTTCTTATCGGATTTTTCTTTCTGCCGGGGCTTGGTGTGGTGTGATTGCGTGCAATGTGTTCCTTTATATAGATTAACTATTGTGCCGTCATTTGTCGTTTTGCGGTTGAATGGTGGAATTCTTGCCTATAGATTGCCGTGCTTGCCCGGGTGTATGCTTTTATGAGTAACAATAATTTCCTGCTGAATCTATCTTATATGCAGAGGTATCCCTTTTTCTCAATATTGAGGAAAAGCGTATATGACATCATGAATTTGTTCTGCTATGTATCAATATCTGGAACTAGTCCTCCTGTGTGTGTGTATTTGAATCTTAATTATCTGGGGAAGAGTTTATACTCCTACTTAGCATGTTTATGATTGGAGAAGTAATTTATGCTTATCTTGCACTACATTTGTAATGTTATTATTCTGCTATTGAAGCGCCTATGGCGTAGGCTTCCGTAAAATTGAGTTAGTTGAAATCTATTTTTATTTTTATTTTTTGGCGCGGTTTTCTTCGAATGTGAGGGTTTTCAATTTTATTGAATCAGTGCCTATATATTAGCTACGTTATCACTAAACATTTCATACACTTCCGTCCATGGTGCTTGTTTATATAAAATATCATCTTTTTTGAATAATATATTTGTCATTTCAATTTTTATAGTTATTTATGCATTCAATAGTTAGCGGCTGAGAGATGTACTTCCAGTTGTTGATCTCTTGCGTCTTGCTTATGTAAGCAATCCATGCAGATTTCACCGATGTGTTTGTGGTTGGGTTAGGATGTTTTTCCCATTTTCCTCTTGATAGTTTAACTTTTGGTTTCAAAAGTTATTTTTTTCAGTTGTCTTTTGTTTTTTAAAACTTTTTCAGGTATTTTTTCTCTTCTCTATCTTCTTTCTCTCTTTGTTCTCAACTAGTTGTGTGTTTTGGATAGAGAATTGGCAAGTTGCTCTAGAATTTTTTTTATTATTTGTCAAATTCTATTTTTTGTCTTCTTTGAGCTTTTCTTTCTTTATTTTTCCATGTAATAAATTTTGTTGACTGCATTCCGATTGAACTGTTTCCTCAGTGAATCATTCCAACCTGGAATGCATTTTTTTATGTTTTTCTTTTATAGTAATCTGTTCACTAGTCTCGTGCATGCGTGAGACGATTTTCTTACCTATGAGGTGGGTGGAGTTCATGGATAAATCACATCTTATCTTGATTTAGGTGTGGTTAATTTTTACAGCCATATTTATTACAGTGTGATAACCTCGTTTTAGCACTTTTCTTATATATGATTTATCTATATTGATATCTATGGTTATTGTTTATAAACTTTGTTATTCTAGGTCGTCGCTAGTTAGCTTGTTTCCAGTGAGACAAGATCTGGAGTTCAGAGTTTCTCTTAATATCTTCTTTCTGATTTGAGCCCCTATTTAAGAGAGAGTAAAGACCTATTGGTATTTTGGTAAGTGATCATATCCCTTTTTGGCAAACGCAATATATAGGATTGTTACATTGTTAATACATATTTTCTCTCAAGTTTTTATTAGAACGAACATAAACATGATCTATTACTATTATTGGTGCGTGTTGAGCCCGATGGTGATTACTGTTAGCCTATGTAAATGAATCCTTTATGTTCGAAATTCGATTCCAATTCTATATGATCCATGTTAAGCTACTCTTAACAATTAGTTCATGTTTTAAAATTTCATTCCCCTTAACTAGATTGAACCTAGGCTTAAGTCGTATTAAATCACGGGCTGCAATGAATAAAATATCATTATGAGTCTGGGTGTTAGTCTATTGCTTTCAATTCCATAATCATTTAGATATATACCAACATTATCATATCGTGTTTTTCTGGCTCTTAAGACATGGCAAAGTTCACAGATCAATAACTTGTAACCTAAATCAAATTTTGTTTAAAGAGATCCTAAAAATCCGATTTTGTCATTTATATCGTAATCTTTGGTTTATATATATAGAGTATGAGGAAGGTTTTGGCAAATAATGGCAAATTCTCTCTTTTTATGGTCTCCTGTTTCGTTCTCACTAACAGGTGGTGTTGGCTTTATTAACTATGTTGATATCAATGAGTGAGTACTTTATTCTGGTCTCTAGGTGTTCTGTGATTAAATTTATATCTATTTATATATATGTATTCTCTTTCCATCAGCATAATTTTCTTGTAACATATTTATCTATTTGCGTGGTTATCATAGCTCTTTATATTTTTTGTGTTTAATTTATTTTTTTAGATATAATTTTTCTAGTTTATTTTTGAACATATCTCAAAGTTTATTCTTGTATTTCATCTGTTTACCGGTCGCGATGTTATGTGACCGGTGGTTTTGGAAATTTTCTTGTACTAAATTAATCGTTTCGCCGTTACTTATGTTCCTTATATAAGTCATCGTTTTTGTTTGCCTTTAATGTATTTATACCCTGAAAGAACTTTCAAGGTTATTTTGGAAGACTTCGATATAGCGGTTCCACTTCTAATGTTTCAGTTATATTATCTTTCTAGTTATTTG
>JABUQX010056538.1:47500-53233 GCA_015478945.1 Trachelipus rathkii
ACTATTCGAATACTCAGACCATATTTTCGTGTGTGCGCGCGCGCCCACGCGCGTGTGCGCGTTATGTTCGCCTAACATTGAAAAAAAAAATATTGGGGGACTCATGACTTTGGAACGCGAAATTTGGGGGAACGAGAGAATTATTATTATTATACTTTTTTTTATCTCACTTTATTTTATTATTATTATTATTACTTTTTTATCTCACTTTATTTTATTTATTCTTCATTTTTCCTCCATTACAATGTTGCCGCTGATTTCAAAAATGTATTCAGTTTTTACGTAGCTATCATATTTTTTTTTACTACGGTACATGCGAATCTATATATATATATTTGTGACCAAGTATATATATATATATATATATATATATATATTATATATATATATATATATATATATATATATATATATATATATATATATATATATATATATCAGAGGTGGACGTTCCGCAATTTAAGTCCGCAATTGCGGAATACCAAAATAAATTGAGGAATTGCAATTGCGATAATTTGAAAAATGTTGTGGAATTGCAGTTAGCGGAATGCCTATATCATTCCGCAGTTAGAGGACTACCAAAAAAAATTGTAGTTTCAGTGGAATGCCAAAATTTATAGTCCACAAATTTTTACACAATGCCCATCTTTCCGCAGTTAGAGGACTACCAAAAAAAATTGTGGAGTTTCAGTGGGTTTTAAACAGGTTTCTTTTATTTCTGATGTAAAATTTATCAATATTATAAATGATATTGAGTGTTACTATTAATCGACCGATTCTCAGTATCGATAATATTTAGTTCTCGATTGTCCTATAAAGTTATAAATCGATATTGACCATTTATTCGTAGCACCACTTTTTCTTAATAGCAGACGTATATTTATTTCCAACATTGCATTTTATCAAGCTTTGTGCCCTGACATTTGCTCTGATTTTTATATTTTATCACTGAAGGCGGGTAACATTGAGAATAAATTCGTTTTTTTTTTATTATAAATTCTGAGAATGGCGCATATATACTGGTAAATAATACAATGCTTAAACACTTTAAAATAAGCAGTGGTAATTACTATTTAGCAATTACAATACTTAAAAGAGAATAAAATTATGGTAGTAAAATTGCATTAACATGTGTCTTTAGTAGCTTAATTCCATTATAAATATCATATTTTTTACCATATATTTTAATATTTTTATAATATATTATTATAATATTTTAATATTACCATATTTTTACCATAATTTATGAAACGTGTCACCACCAAATTTCAGATAAATTGTATTGTACAGTCAACATAAATGATGAATAAAATAATATAACATTGGTACCCAACATCGAAATTTCTAAACAAAGTAGATATATATAGGCTATATATATATATAGATATATATATAATATAATATATATATATATATATATATATATATATTATATATATATATATAATATATATATAAAAATATAAATATATATATATAATATATAATATATAAATTATATATAAATTTTTCAAATTATTTGGAATATTTCCCTAAACGAGGAAGAACCTACTAGGGAAGTAATTATCCGGTTATCCGGCCGGATAACAATGATATCCGGCCGGATACCGGATAGTCAAAAACTTGGCCGGATAGGCCGGATACCGGATAGTTGCCGGATATCCGGCCCATCCCATAATATATATATAATATATATAGCTATGAAATATATATAATATTTATACACTTACAATATAATAAATAAAATACATTTAGTTTATCTTATCACTCTTAAAAACTTTTATATATATATATTATATAATCAAAAATTCAAAATTACAATTATTCCCATAAACTACCATGATAAAGATTGACCAAATAAATATTTATTTTATATGCATATAATCAAATGTAGAAAGATCCTCACATCCTATTTTTCAAAGAGGATGTGGATGCGATGTGCCGTTAAGTGAAGGATGCGATGGCGGATGTCAATTAGGTGCGGATGTTCCGCAAATGCGGTGTGCGGATGTTCCGCAAATGCGGATTGCGGATGTCATGTCCACACTAATTATATATAACCGGATATTATATATATATATATATATATATAATATATATATATATATATATATATATATATATATATATATATATATATATATATATATATATATAAAATTTATATATATATATATATATATATATATATATATATATATATATATATATATATTATATATATATATATATATATATATATATATATATATATATATTATATATATATATATATATATTATATATATATATATATATATATATATATTATATATATATATATATATATATATATATATATATATATAATATATATATATATATATATATATATATATATATATATATTATATATATATATAATATATATATATATATATATATATATATATATAGATATTATATATATATATATATATATATATATATATATATATATATATATATATATATTATATATAATATATATATATATATATATATATATATATATATATTATATATCATATATATTACTATTATTATTATTATATTATTATTATTATTATTATTATTATTATTTTATTATTATTATTATTTTGATTTTTATTATTATTATTATTATTATTATTATTAATATTATTATTATTAATATTATTATTATTATTATTATTATTATAATAATTGGATAAATTCGTGGTAACTTACCTCTCAGGGTTCAAGGTTCGATGAAGTGGTATATCTTTGTAATCTGATGTTCCTTTTATGATTGGTGATGATGATGATTATGAATGATTATACGATGGGAAACAGTGTAACCCATTTTAAATATGATGATGATCTATTCTTTTGTCTTAGATAATATTTTCCTATTTCTGGTTCTTCCTTCTGTTCTGGTTATTTCTTTTGGTCTGGTTGTTTCCTTTGGTTGCGCAACCTATGTTCTTGGTTCTATCTATTATTTTATTATTTTCCAATGTCCTTTTCTCTTCCTAATTGTTTTCTCTATTCCTTGTATTCTTATAATTCTTGTCGTTTCTCTTTATAATTTTTTATAAATGTATATCAATTTAAAAAAGAAAATAATAATAAGGGCGTTGTAATGGAAAGCCTGCGACTCTTACAGTTAATTTTACTTTAATAAACTATTTCTATTTATTCATTTATTTCTACAATTTCTGAAACAATAATATTATATATATTAGTTTCATTATTATCTTTTAATTTCATAAACTAAACGCTACGACGATTACATATACTTCTTGTTCTAAAAACTACTGGCATATAATATAAAATAATTTTTAATTTCTTATTTTTTTTTTTTTTTTTTTTTTTTATTTCTATTTTTTCTTTTTTTCTTTTTCTTCTTATTCTTGTTTATTCCTTTGCTATAAGTGTAGTATGTCTTCATATTACGTTATTACGTTGTTAACATATTTCAGTATATTTTCTTTCTTTACACCCTCTTTTGTTAAGATGTCTGCGATCTGTTCCTGTGATTTTATCCATTTGATTTCTTCTATTTCTTTTTCCTCGAGTATTTCTTTGAGATAGGCCATATCTATTCTTAGTCTTTTATTAAGTACTGCCGAAGTTGAGTGTAGTGCTCTTTTCAGGCTTATGACAATCTGTTCTCATTCATATCGGTAGTTGTTCTTCAGTTATTTCTTCCCATAAAGCTTTCAGATATATTCCAGCATCGGCAGCCTCACCTAAACCCAATGCCTCCGCTTCTAGAGTGGATCTCGCCACTCTCTTTGCCACTTTTGATTTCCAATATAGAGGACTCCTGTTGTTACATTCATCTACTATACTTATTATGTACCCAATTTGAGATTGTCCATTTCCCACGTTATTAAAAGAAGCATCTGAAAATATTTCCATTTTTGTTCTTCCCTTAAGGGTAGGAATGATTATCTGGTTTTCCTTTTCTTTTACTTGTTCTATAATTTTTATTTACTTTTTTCATATCTCTTGTTGTTGCCGTTTTACAAAATTTACTTCTTTCACTTACATTGTAAGATATTTCTGGTCTGGTTTGTTGAGCTATCCAGTTTAATTGTCCAACCATTGATCTGTATTCTGTTTGTTCTTCTTTATTTAATATCCTCTCTTCCTTAAATCTTTTTTTATCTGGTACTCTCATATTTCTTACATAGGAATTCTGCTCTAGGATAATTTCCTCATTTCGTTGATCCACGTTCAAACCAATGTAACAAAATTTCCTTTCACTCTCTTTTCCTATTTCCAATTTCCTTTTTAGTTCTAGAATTATTTTTTCTTCAAACTCAGTATTCCCTCCATAGCAAATATCGTCCACATGTATGCACATGAGGCCGATGATTCGGCTGTTTTTCCTCCAATATACTATAGTTGGTTCCAACTTACTCTTTGTTCCTCCAAGTGATTTTATTATGTCCATGATGCTTTCGTACCATATTCTCGCTGCGTCCTTTAAGCCATACACAGTTTTCTTCAACTTCCATAGGTAGTTTGTTTTTGCTTCTCTTGGAGGTTTTAAATACACATTTCTCTCTATGGGTTTACCTTGTAGATAAGCTGTTTTAATATCTAATGTTTTGCATTTCCATCCATTTTTCTGAATTACAGCAAGACACATTTTTAATGATTCGTTGGCACATGTTGGTGAATCAGTTGTTAAATCTCCTTGTTCCTCAAAACCTCGAGCAACAAGACGGGCTTTGCATTTTCTTCTTCCGTTTTCTGATTTTTCTGTAATGATCCATCTAGTTGTAATAGCTTTTTGATTCCTTTCTTGTACAGACTCGTACACTCCTTTCTTTTTCCAGCTACTAAGTTCATCCATTTTTGCTCTATGTATCTCTTCATTTTCGAAATCTCCTAACTAGGGTTGGAAAAAAAAACGTTTTTTTCAAATCGTGTTTTTTTCATGAAAAAAACATGTTTTTTTCATGTTTTTTTCGTTTTTTTCAGTTTTTTTCATTAAATGTATTTTTAAAAATATAAAGAGGCTAATATGATATTTCACTTGAGTATTTTCATTTTTCAAATATAAGGATGCCAGAAATTAAACAAATATTCCATTATGATTTATAAAATAGCAGAACTACCTTTCTCTTATATTTTATCAATTGTTTTCGTTACAATTTACAGTAGGTTGTAGCCTGCAAACTGCTGTTTGTAGGCTTCTACTTACTAATTTAACTATGCATTTTACATTTGCATCATATAATCATATTTATAATTTACTTTTAAATATTAATGTATATTATATTTATATAGAATGAGTCTGAATGACAAAACTCAAAAGTGACTTAAGGGATGCAAATGAAATAATAAAAATATTGAAATTAAAATTATACCAAGATTGTAAATGAAGGAGGATGAGTGAATTATACATTACAAACTCTCCAGGGCTCCTCTCAACTTTTTATTCACTGCATATTCTCTCTCTCAACTCCCCAGACCCCAGTCACTACTGAGTACTGACTACTGTGCTGTGACTACTGTCAAGCTCATTATCACTGGGCTCATCAGCGTGATCAGCCACATTTAATTTTGATATAACTTATAAGTCTGATATCTCAGTCGTATGAAGGATCGTGTGAGAATGACAGTGGTGAAGGAGCAGGGGCAGTAACAGGACTCTTAAGCTTAGCTGCCTTAGCATAATCATCTCTCTCAGTTGGCAAATTTTCAGAATTTCCTAGTTCTAGATTATGATCAATAAAT